>LBNU01035390.1:144848-160070 GCA_014162995.1 Artemisia annua
TGAACATAGGATGGGTGAATCGGGATACTCGTGAAGCTCGGAAATTCATCGCCGTCATCAAACAACGATTGAAATTCCGACATCATGTTCGAACTCTGGAAAGCTTGATAGGAGCAAGGGAAGCAATACCGAACATCCTCACATACCGACGTCCTGATCAGCCTCCATTGTGATTTATCACTTGGTATTCTTAATCTTTTACATCATTTTTCATGTTCCTTCACTTATAATGGCTTGTGTACACATAACAGTGCACAACCCGTACTTGTAAAGAAAGGACCCTGAGGTACGCTTCAGTGCCTCAATCCTCATATAAGGAGCGAAAGCTTCTTACTTTTGAGTAGAATTAATCAAAATTTCAAAGTTTCTTTCATAATTCTGCTCAAAAGAACAAGTATTCCCTCGAGCATTCAAAATCTTCAAAAAGTTATGCAACATTTAAGGGGGAGTACTTGGAAAACATCTTTGCTGACAATCAAATTGTTCTTGTCAAATTCTCCCCGTAAGAGTCAAAACGGCATATTTTAATCAAAAGTTTTCAAAAATAACATTTAATATGCTATTTTTGAGGGGGAGAAAAGTTAAAAGTGATCAAAATATGAAGAAAAATAAAAGAATCTCATGTGAGCTCGACTCAGATATCACCCAAGAATTGACGAAACAACAAATGTTAGTAATCGAAAGGACTTGTCCGATAAGGACTTGTCTGAATAGATTGTACCATTTTCGAGAAACTCTTAGTAGATAAGTACTATGACGGGTCTAACTTCCTCTTTGAGGAATGTTAACAACATCAAGTTAGTTAGTAGGGCTAGTTATCACCTAAAAGCTGATAATGGATCCCTTTAACTAGCGATGTAAACGTGTCCCTCGGGTACAAGTCTATTAAGAGTAGATCAATTCTAAAAGTGCCCACTCTACCCTGCATGTGCAAATTTATCTTAAACAATGACGAGCACATGTGAAGGGGGAGTATTACTGAAAAGCAAAACTCTCGAGGTGTTAACCAAATGTGTTTTATATTCATAAAACACTTCGAGAGATTTTCAGCAAATGGTTTTATGGCAACATGGAGTTATAAGGTGATTAAGGATAGGAAAATGTCCTATGATCCGCCAGAGCCGGAGGGATCTACCCAAGGACAACTCCCATAGTCTAGAAATAGAAGTCCTTAGGTATGATACAAAAGAAGGGGTATGAATGAAAGGGAAAGAAGGGGTTGAAGAATGAAAAAGAAATGAAAAGAAAAGGGTGAAAAGAAATGAGCCCTCCATATATTCAACCTTAGGGCAGACACCGGGTACACCTCATCTGCTACTGATTGTTACAAAAGTAACATCGGTATTGAAGATAAGACGTCATGGACCCAGTGACGCAATGCACTAAACCTTCTAGCCACTCAGGTATCTCTCAAAAGATACTTGTTTCATTCTCACGGGGAACCGGTATAATCTATCGACCTTCTCTTAGAGTTGGTTGATATTGAAACAGGAGACCCTGCCCCAATCTCCGCATAGGAAACCATAGGTGCACTAATCGAGTCTAGAGCCTCGAGATTCATCAAAGATCTCTTAGGAACACTTAGTTTTCTTACACTGGTTGTTCTACATCAATGGACACCAGTTGTAAATTATCGAGTCCTTCGCAGATCTTAGCAATCTGCCGAGAACGTTTATGAGAGGAATCACTTAGGTGTTTTCTCAATGATTGAACGGAAATCCTGCCAGGGTCAACATCAAACAGCCCTGACAGCAGGTCACTTCGGTAACTCCTTGTGGGTTACGCTTAGTGTGTTCGGTGACGTTCCATGTGCGTTCTACAGTCGCGGGGTGATCTCCAGCGGCTCACCTAATCGTTGGTGTACGTATGTATGTCAGTGTAAGCCCTCTCGGGGGCATCCGATTAGGAACGGCCTTGGCTAGGATTAGAAGGAGTCTTCACACTATGCTGTTGACGAATTCTAACTCCAAACCTGTAAGTGCCGGACGGTCTACAGTCGTAGGGTGATCTCGTACGACTCACCTAATCGTTGGGGTACTCCGGTACTTTCTGAGTTAGCTCCTTCGGGGGCATCCGATTAGGAACGGCCATGGTGAGGGGCAGAAGGAGTAACCACATTGCGAGGGTGAAAAATTCTGTTTCTCACTTGTAAGTGCCGGTTGTTTATCACTAACCATTTTCTTGCAGGAACTTCACCACCAACACCTGATTCCACATGCTCATACTTACGTCAAAGACTTCCCGAAAAGTTCTAAGTTATACAAAGTCAAAGAAAGATCAAAGTTTCTCAAAGTTAATGAAAGATTCAACGTCAACGGAATCTACAAAGTCTTAAGACAAAGATCTTATTTAATGATCGGGAATTACTTGAGTACAAGTCATAAAAGTTCAAAGACGTATGAGCATGTTGGAATGGCGTACCATCAAGTTGAGTCGAAGGAGTGACCAAAGGCAGATTACTACATCATATGCATCACTTCAACAACAAGGAACAAGGATTGAAGAGCAAAGAATTTTTGTCTAATCTAACCGATTTTGTGACGTCCAGCAATTGCCAAAGTTCAAGAGTAAAGAAGATGACGTCAAAGCAACCATTCACCGTTGACAACCGACCCTTAGGGGGAGATTGTTAGGAACACGTTTCACGTTAATTCAAGTGTCGGTCATTAGTTTATGATAGGTTGCTAGTTATACTTATTATGTTTTATGTTTAATCATTTTATTATGAAAGTTTATGATGTAATGTTACTACAAGTGGAAGTCCAAGGGCTAGTAGTGTAAAGTATGGAGATGAATCTTGAGACCCTTGGACTCCCCTATAAATACAATGTGTAAGCCTTCCTTAAGGCTTGTTGGTTCTCATAATACATTATCATTTTATCATATCATTAGTAGAGTTCCTTCCATATTATTCTATCTTCTTCTTCTCTATTCTAGTTCTTGTATCATTGGTTGTTTATGCTATAAGATGGTGACCTAACACATAATCACACAGCCAACCACTTAACGAAGTAGAAACAAAATAATTTTCTTTTAATACAAAACAATTCTAAATCGTTTAGTTGCTAGTTGTGACGAATATTGTATCATCAGCTTGACAAGTATATGCATCTCCCCCACTAAAGCCAAGGAGTAACAAGTCTAAAGCGGTAAAATGGGTTAGTAGGTTAAGGGTTGATCATTATTTCAATCTCTATCGATCTCATATTCCAGAAAAGGCGACAAAATCACGAATACATGATCGAATCCACGACTAGGATACTCGCAATTGCTCAATTCCTTAACTCGAATAAGCTAAAGATAGGACCAAGTAATCTTCACCAATAATATTATATCAAAAAGGGCGACAAAATCAAAAATACATAGCCGAATCCACGACTACGATACTTAAGATTGCTCAAATCCCTAATCTCAACAAATCAAAGGTTAGGATGAATAATGATATAGGGTATGGATAATATTTGGGATATAAATTGGTATAAAATAAAAATAAACAAAACGGATAGATTAAAATCCTAAGTGTGGTTAATTACTTTCCCAACCATCCCATGAATAAGACTCATATCATTGAATAACTCACGCTTTTGACTCATGTAACTCACGCTTTAGGTAGACACGAATTATACTCAATAAAATCTTAAACAAAGAATAACCTTAGTTGGCGTTCCCGTAACGGCCAACTCCCTTTCAATCATAAATATAATATACAACAACAAATAGTGGTGATATCTCCAGTTTTACAAAACTTTACATAAGTTGGTTAAAAACAAACTTTCAACTTTTTCTTCTTTCTTTTTCTTTTCTATTTTTTTGATTTTTTTTTACTTATGTAAAATTTCACAACTTTTCTATCACGATTTTTCCGGATAATTTTTCCATACTTTTCATAACTTTCAGAAAATACATGTAATAGTGAAAGTAGTAAACACACGAAAAATAAACTAAAAATATACAATATGTACTTTCACTCCAATTGCATTGTGCAATTTCCCAACCTAACCAAAGATAATGAATTACGCATGCGAACACAGGTAATGTAAGGAAACACACTTTGCCTAAAGTAACTAACCACGGATTTCAATCTACAGGCTAGGCTAAGGTGTAAGGGTGTAACGAAACATTTTAACAAAGGTGTAAGAAACGAAAGGAATGGCTCTGAGGGTTTTTCTAGGGGTATCTTACTCTAAAAATGAGAGTAACAAAAGGGTTTATACGGGGGTTAACTAACCGGTGTAGCTAGTTAATATCACAAAACATATAAAGGCTTTTTGGGTGTAATCCTAGAATTTTGCCAAGTTAAACAAGTCACTCCAATTATATCGATAATACTCATTATGGTGGTCTCGAGTAGTATACAAGCCAAGTTCTAAAGTTTACAAGTCACCAGCACACTAAAGTTTTTGATTTTAGGCAAAAATAATGTTATGTGTGCGGCTATGTAATTTAGACTTAAACAAAAACATGCTAAAAAAATTTTAAATTATGATATATTAAGCGCATTTTAAGCATATTTTGAAAAAGTTTGGACAAGTAAGTGTTCTAATTCTCCATCCCCCCACTTAAGTTAAACAACGTCCTCGTTGTTTGTTTTAAAGGATTAAAAACTGGAAAATAAAAAAATTAGAACAGAAAAACTTCCCTGATATTTGCTCGGAATGATCCTCCATTATGCGTTTGCGAGCAAAGATCAACTTTCTTGTGGATTAGAACGTTAAAGCTTCATGAACGAGGTATCCACAAAAAATGCAGGAATCTATAATACCACCTAGAATTTTACACACCTGAGTTAAGAAGGTTCAACTTGCATAATACATTAGCAGTTAGTGAAAATAAAACCTAAAAAAAATAAAATTTAAAATCATCAGGTCAGTCGATACGCCGCATCCTATGGAAGAAGATGCGCCGTATCGAGCATGGAATTAATACGAATCAGAATAAAAGATGCGTCGTATCTCTAAACAGGGATGCGCCGCATTAAATAAACTGACAGAATGTTTTAAAGAAAAATAAAATAAGATATGACCAGTGCAGATGATACGCCGCATTCCATAGTGGAGATGCGCCGCATCTTCTGCAGGTCTGACAGACTCGACACAAAACAGAAAACAGATAAAAATCTCTGGGTTGTCTCCCGGTCAGCACTTGTCTTTATTCCAGAGTCTTCAAGTTAGACTCACGTTCAGCTCCTATTTTCCATCATCGATTCCCAAATGCCACTTCATGATGTATTTGCCCATAAGTTCATCTCGTATATATTCGGGTCCCTATTTCAGCACTCCTTTTAGAATCCCTTCATCATTTGGTATGGGTAAAAGATCCCATTTTGTTTGTCCTTGTCATCTACATAAACAAATGGTGAGAATTTATAGCAATATTTATTAGTGGCATGTTTAAAACTTGGGTGAGCGCGAGGCATCACGAAAGTGACGAAATCGCTTCCGCTTTGAAAAGTGATTCTTCCTTCAAATCGCTTAGCATTAATAGTGATCTCTTTACAAAATTGCTTGCCAACAATCACATCACCCATCTCTCTATCACGATAAGCATCCATGTTTTCAACAACTGCAAAGTCAGTGACAATAACAAATCTTCCAACGAAAATAGGCACTTTCATAAAAGTTCCAACCACATTCTTCCCTTTATAACCAACCTTCGTTTTCATGATAGAATTATAAAAGGTT
This sequence comes from Artemisia annua, assembly GCA_014162995.1. Classification (NCBI taxonomy): domain Eukaryota; kingdom Viridiplantae; phylum Streptophyta; class Magnoliopsida; order Asterales; family Asteraceae; genus Artemisia; species Artemisia annua. The sequence continues at coordinate 150,530 of LBNU01035390.1, forward strand.
TTTGACATTACGTTTATTGGCAAAATAGGGAAGAAATTGGCGCAAACTTGTTTGTATCCTACCATGCAAGGAAATTGTAAATTATAAGCGCAATCAACATGGATCTTTCTACCATAGTCACAAAAACTAAGATATCCCTCAAATTCACTATCATCTCTAGTATTTATAACATTTACACTAGGGTTATCCATAATTTCAGTTTTATTGGGTTCATCATCTTCCATAAATCTATCATTAAACACTAATGGGGTTTCAAGATCGTTTAACTCAATATAATCTCCATCATAGTATTCAAGTGATTTGTTACGCACTAAGATTTCTCCCATAAACCTAGCTTCTAGGTCGAGGTCTATATCATCTCTTAATCCTAGCATATAAACTCCCCTAATTATGCTTTTAACCGGATTTTCACATTTATAGACTAGTTTGTTATTCCCAATCTTTAATGATATTTTTCTTTTAAACACATTAATCTTAGCATGGGCAGTAGACGAGAAAGGTCTTCCGAGCATTAAAGGAATCTTAACATCCTCGGGCATATCTAGTATTATAAAGTCTACGGGGAATACAAACTTCTCGATCCTAACCAGCACATTTTCAGCAATCCCCTTAGGTTGTTTTACCGTTTGATCAGCCAATTCAATAAGCAGCTTAGTTGGTGTCAATTTTCCTAGGCCTAGGGTAGTGAATGTCTTAAAGGGCATAACACTAACACTAGCTCCTAAGTCAGCTAATGCATTATTGAAAGACATATTATTAATTGAACAAGGTAAAGTAAAACTCCCAGGATCCTTTTCTTTCTGAGGCAAGGCATGTAGATCGGTTGCAGGGTTCTCTTCTTTCATTGTAGCCTTGATCTCATCTTCAGTCCTTGACTTCTCCTTGAGGAGTCTTCTAACGCTGATTGAAAAGTTAAAGAAATATTGGGGCTTCAAAACATCACCATTCTTCAATCTTCCAGGAAAAGGTATGTTAGGCATGACTTCTTCAGTAGTAGTAATCGCCTTGACATGATCTCTTGGATTAATTTCAGTTGAGCCAGGTAGACTTCCATATCCCCTTTCTTGAAGCACCTTACCCATTTGACCTATTTGTTGTTCCAATGCTTTGATCGAAGCTCCTTGGTTTCGTGTCATAGTATCCGTTGAGGCTCGGATTTCTTTGATCATAGGAGTGTTTTCTTCATGTCTTTTAGCAGCATCGGTGATGATTTGCTTTAGAGTTTCATCTAAAGTCTTCTTTCTCTCTTCTGATAAAATCCCGGAGCAGCTTCCCTAAACTTCCCTGAAGGTTGGAATGGTTGTCCAAATTGTGTGTAGTATGCTTCTTCAAAAGTCTCACTTTCATTCCTTGTAGGGCAACCCTTAGTGTAGTGAGGTCCTTCGCATTTTTCACATCCAACTTGGGTAGCATATACTTTCTCATCTCTTTTCTTCATATCTCTACTAATTTTATCCAATTGAGCTTGAATTGCAGCATACCCGTCAAAATTAGTGCTGCTCTTAGTTCTAGTAGAGGTCCCATCGTGCCATTTTTGAGAATGATCAGCAGCTTCTTGGATGGCTTTTCTAGCATTTGATGCACTCATTTGTGGCACAGCTCCCTTAGCATCCAAGATTTGCCTAGTGGGCACATCCAATCCTTGATAGAATAGTATTATCTCCTGCATTTTTGTTAGATAGTGTTGAGGACATCTTGCCAATAGATCTTTGAAGCGCTCCCAAGCCTGATAGAGAGTCTCATCGGGCTCTTGCTTGTAACTGTTGATGGCCTCCATCTTTTTAGTAGTCCTAGCAGGTGGACAATATCTTTTCAGGAATTTGCTCTTCAGATCTTCCCATGTTGTGATTGAAATGGCAGGTTCATTCTTTAGCCACTTATTAGCAGCTCCTTTAAGTGAAAGTGGGAAGATTCGAAGCATAAGTTGGCCATCAGAGACTCCTTCTGTAGTAAACAAATCTGCGATCTCGAGGACTTTATCTAAATGTTCATTAGCATCTTCATTATCTGTCCCACTAAAAGCATTTTCTCTTAGCTCCTTGAGAAACTGACCCTTCAATTCAAACTTTGACTTGTCATCAAACTTTGGTCTAGCAACTCCTGAACTGTAGTCAGTACGGGTTTTGTTCATGTATTCCTCCATGGTAGTGTTTTCCGTCATTGTTTCTGTTTCTTCTTCCTCCTCTTGTTCAGAAAAATATTCAAGCTCGAATAAGCTTGAAACTTCAACGCTTCTTGTGCTGAAAAGCTTCCTTAGTGAATGTAGGGCTCGTTCAGGATCTTCGAAAGGTGTAATTAAGTTCTTAGTTGAACTTCTGGTCATGCACTTCCTGAAATCATCACAAAAGCATCAGTAGGGTATGTTCAAGAAAGTATTATGTCAGAAAATTAACAACGAAATAGGAATACGAAAAATAAAAGTTGCTGATATCTGCAGACGATGCGCCGTATCCTTGAAAAAGGATACGCCGTATCTTATTACGTTAAAATTAAATTAGACTTTTATTTTTGAAAATAGATACGCCGCTTTTAAATTAGAATGCGCCGTACCTGTCAGTTATCAAAAATCAATTATATTTATAAAAATTAAATGTGCCGTATTAGCAGAAGCTAATGCGCCGTATTTTCTTTACGATTCAAAATACAATATTTTTGATTTAGTAGACGCGCCGTATCGATAAAAATCGATGCGTCGTTTTTGTTTAATAATTCGAAAACTGTTTTTAATTTTAAATATTAAATACGCCGTATCTGTTAAAACAGATGCGTCGTATGGCGTTAGGGTTTCGAAAAATTCTTTATTAAAAACAGAATACGCCGTATCTTGGCGAAAGATACGTCACACTCGAGTTATTAAACGCGTTGTATTTTATAAAATTAAAACGCAATACGCCGCATCCGATAAATAGATGCGCCGTATCGTTTGTATCTGCGCAGTACAACGTCAGTAGGTACTAAGAAAGAAAATAAAATAAAAATAAAATAAAATAAAAATTACATAAAATTAAACACACAGAAACAGTAAATATGCAAATTATACAATGAATGCAAATTATCTAATATACAACAAGTTAGGGGTTAGTGTCTAAAAACCTAATAAAAAAAACTAATTAAAATACTATTCATTTTAACAGATAATAACAATTCACTCCCAGGCAGCGGCGCCAAAAAACTTGATGCGCGTGATGTGTCGTTGTGGTTTAGCAGTTTAATGCCTACTCAAGTTTTACATTTATATTTAGCCGACTTATCAATAACACACACACTTAACGAGTAGTGTACCCGGTCAGTTTGCATATAATGGTAAGCAGAGTGTCGATCACTAAGAGTGGAACGTATTATCTAATTATCCTAATCAGTATTTTAATATCTAAGTTAGCTTTACAGTCTAATCTAATGATAGGGGGTTCAGCCTGAGAGACTGCCACGGTTTGGTTATCTAATTAAACAGTAAATACTAATGAGAACAAATCAGCGAATAGCATACACGTACACAGATAGATAGTAGAGACAATAAGAAGGCCTGTCCTGATAATTAAGATAGCTTGTCACTTGTTTTATTGCTAGTTTTATATGAAGTGTATAAAATTAATCCGTACTCGTTGGCTATTATATCGGCGAGTAAACCCTTAATGATTACTTATGAATATCCTACTCATCCAAAGACATCGGAGTGAGTAGGCGAGGAAGGAGTATGGCGGCTCAGCAGTGCTCAGCTAGACACAGAGGTAATCAATGCACTAATATAAGGAAACCAAAGACATCAAACATATAAACTTTAATCGATGGGAAAGCAAATTTAAGGCGGGCATTTGATTATTGCGTACTCACAAACTACCGGCCATCAATCCTAATGGATTCAAAGCTTACTATTACAATAAAACAAAACTACTTAATGAATTAAATACATGCAGGACCTTCTTACAGTTCTAAGATCTTCGTTTGGGGTGTGTCTTGTGTTGCTTGTTCGTCTGAATTCGTCTCCTTAGGGTTATGGTGCACACAAAATTCGTCTAGGTCTTGGGGTATTTATAGTTTCTGTCTGAGGGTTCGATGCGGTGCATTGACTTAACTTCGCGTGGGGTCCAAGCTTATTATATTCTAGAATATTCGTACACCGCCTTTAGATGCGGCGTAACTTAAATCTTTATGCGGCGCATGTCCTTCAGTTGTCTTGGATTGTTTCTGGTGAAGTCTTGATAGTGATACGCCGTATGTTAATTGTGTGATGCGGCGTATCTGGAGTAGAACGAGCTTGATCTTCTTCTTTGACCAGAGTTTCATATGCGGCGCATGGTAGAATTCCATGCGGCGCATTCTTCAAAGTCAGGCAATGGTCTTCGAATTCATCTAAGTATAATATTGCGGCGTATCTGTTGAGTGAGGTACGGCGCATCTTCTGGGTTTCAGTAGACTTTTGACATCTTGTTCGTTTTGCTCCGTAATTAGTCCAAAATCGCCAAGTTTCACCTTTTACCTGTTTTTACCTGAGAATCACTAAAGTAAACATTAAAGCACCGATTCTCATACATAATAAGGTAAAACAAGTTAAATAAATAGGATAAATGATGCTAATAAAATGTACTTATTTGAGTTCATCAGTGTTATAGTGTTTGAAAGTTGGTCAAAACGGGTGTTTGGCAAACCTCGTAAAGTATGTGTTCATGGGTCGTTTAAACCACAAATGATTATGAAAATGATGTATTATATTATGTTGAAGGTTTCTGGAAAGTTTAGTTACAGTTCAAGTCTTGGAAGTTGGTTTTTCGAAAATAGAGCAAATATGGTCTTATGAAATATTTGCTGCAGTGAGCATATGGCCATATCGAATTTCCACAATATAGATATAAGGTTGCATCAGAGATTTTGCAAAGGGGCATATTGCCAGCATATAGTCATATAGAATTTCCAGCATACATATGCTTCTGTCATGGTATAAATGGGATTTTTTCAGTTTTTTTTCAATCTTCAAAAATTATATCTAATAAACCGTAAGTCGTTAGAGGTCGTAGCACCCGTCGTTTTAAAGGTAATTGAGTCTTGTTTAATTTAAAAGTAGTTTCAAGAGTCGGATTGTAATAGATTTTTGCCAATTTATTAAAGAGTAATAGGAGATCAATTTCGGCCATATCGTTTCCGCACAAAATTTTTTATTTTTGGTCAAATCGGGAAAGAGGCGTTCCAAGGTGTACAGTGTTTGGTTTGGCGCTAAACAAACTGAAAAATAAACTAAACCGATATCGAAAAAATGGAACCAAAAATTTTTGTTGGTGTATAGTTTGGTTTGAAACTGAACCAAAGAATTTAATTAGTGTTTGGTTTGACAAAACAGACTCATGTTATACTAATCGCTTAGAAAAGTCCCAAAACGACGAAAGAAATTCCTCAAACGTAACACCTCATTCATATTTAAAAAGTTAAGTATATTATATCTTTAAGTTTTTCTTAAAAAACAATTGTAATATTCTCTAATTAAGAGAAAATATGTGCCCGTTAATGTCCATATAACTTTTAAATGGGTTATACATGCCCATTTTAGAAAAAGAATAGGGCTAAATGTACTCAAATCTTTTATAAATTTGCTTAAATTAGCCTATTTTTTATTTTGGGCACAAATTACGACCTCTACAAAATATGATATGAAGAAGTATATAAATATTTGAATTTTGTAGTGAAAAAGAGAAAGATAACATGAGGCATACGGAATGAATTACAATAGACACCAAATTAGTAAGGAATGAGCCTTTGGGTATAAATGATATATTTGAAAGTCCATTCACCATAACCATCCAAACACACCCTTAATAAACCATGTGCTAACAAATTCATAAATGAAATCTATGACATCTATACTACATATAATGGAGGGATGACTCTCTCTCCAAAATTTTCAGACTTACAAGAAATTAATTATGGTTTACAACACTTTATTGTACACAATATTCAGACTTACAACAAAATAAGCATATTGTACAATAAAATAAGCATAGTGTAATTTTGAGACTTACAACATTAATGCTATTAATTAATACACCCCATCACCAATTAATACAAAATGTAAAGCACAATGTACAAATATTTGCACCCTCATCTATACTACTTATAATGTACAATTACAATCAATATTCCACACGTATCAACCCATCAATCGACCTTCTCGAAATAAAAATAACACCAAAAATGTCCTAACCTAAACCCAACACAGCCAATAACAACAATATAATCAATATATTTTTGTTCAGTGCTCGTTTTTCGAAGGGGTAAGAAATTAAAAGAAGTAAAAACAAAGACAAGAGTGTTTCATTCCTCTTTTTCTTTTGGTTAAGAAAAAAACGATAATAAAAACAATAAAACCTAGACGAGACCACTTTTGGACATGATCTTGAAGCTGAAACCTGGTTGGTTCCGTTTCATAATTACACAACAAGAAACAAATCTATCAGTTGGTGTTGGGTTTGAGCTGAAAGGTAGGTTAGGTGTTTGATCTGTAGTGTTTGGTTTCATAAAGAAAGAAGGAAAGGTGTTTGATTGTATAAAAAGACGACTTGTTGTTTGCGTGGTGACTGCATGCGTGGTGACTGCAAGTTGTAGTTTGATGAGAAAGTTGTGTGACTGTGGTTCAAAGAAAAGTTTTTTTTAGGGTTAGTGTAAATGGGAAATATTAGGGAAAGAGTGTCATATATCATTGTTTTAGGGTTAATTAACTTTGGGCTGATATTGGATTATCATCTATTGGAGCAAGATTTCAAGAACAGTAATGTTAGGCCACGAAATTTTTTAATATTAGATGTCATATGGTTAACTGGTCAAGGATGGTATAAGAATAGTTTGGCTAATATGAATTATACGATAATGGTTATAAGTTGGGTTGTCAATCACCATACCATATTACAAGTTTAAACAATATATTATCTAAATACCTTCTATTTAATTCACATTATTTAGCTAGGGAGAAGATATGACTAAATATCAATCATCGTACCATTTCTTATTATTATCCTAAATATGATAGAGAACTCAAAAGATCACAATGAATTAGATTAACATTATATTTTAATTATTTCTGAAAAAGATTAAATTACATATATAAGTATTTTTATCTAGCTTAACCTTGGTCATTGTGAACAACGAAAAAAATCATTGAAGGAAAATAAATTATCATGCATTGAAGAATGAAGAACATTGTTTCTGGTTAAAGAGTTAAAGTTGTTCCGACACGAATTTCTGTATATTTATTGTAAAAAAATATAATAATTTAAAATACGCAGCTCACCGAAAATTAAAATACGTAAAGTTATTGTTAGAAAAAACATGTAAACGAAAAATATTTGCTCACCACAAAATTTAGTCACAGTGTTAAACTGTTTGTCACTTATCTAAGATTGAAGTGACATTTCACGTAAAACTTAATCCTAACTTTTTTACGTCAAACTTATTGAAAAAATGTTATATGTTTATAATATTAAGAAACAAATTTATTGTATAGCATATCCACCTATAAACAAACACTAGTAGGGTACCCGCGCGTTGCAGCAGCGGGTACCCTAAAATAAATGTTAACGACATCAAAAGGCAAAAGTGATAGCTAGGAGTTGTAAACCGTTCGGGCGCGTGCTCGTTGGCCCATGCTTGTTCGGGCTCGAGCCGCCCGTGCCTGTTCAGGCTCAAGCCCATTTGGCCCGTTGCCCGTTCAGGCTTGAATATTTGTATAATATACTCTATTATTTGTATTAGTGACATTTAATGCACGAATTGTGTTTAAGTTGGTTTTACAATATGCTCAATAATTTGTATTTCTTATGTAAGGAGTGTTTTAATAACTACATTAATTATATTTATTAACCAGTTAATTAATGTCAGTAAATGTGTTTTAATTAGTTGTACTTTTAGCTTAAGAATTTGTAATGTTGAATTTTAAATATTTCTATTTAAAGATTGTATTTAATGTTAGAAAATGTGTTTTAATTAGTTGTATTTTAAGCTTAAGAACTTGTAATTGTATTTAATGTTAGAAAATGTGTTTTAATTAGTTGTACTTTTAGCTTAAGAACTTGTAATGCTTAATTTTAAGTATTTCTTTTTTTAGAAGGGCTAAATGCTTTATAAGATAGTATAATATGATATGGTTTCATATATAAGAGGGGTGGGTGTGGAGCTCGCCGTGGTTCGCCAAGCCACGGTGGCTCTTGCTCGTGCCTCGCCACCATACCCACACCACTTACTCGTGGCTCGCCAAGCATCACTTGCTCACCTGCACGGCGAGGGAGGAACTCATACTTTTTGTGATGAGGCGAAAAGTGTTACGCTTTAAGGGGGTCATTTAAGCCCTAATCCGTAATTATTTGATCAAATATTGCCTTAAATCGTTCCTTTTGTCATTTTAGGTACTTTGGAGACGAAATTTGGAAAAGGAAGCATTTTGGACGTTTTTGGAGCATAAAAGTGAAGAAAACGACAAAGTCTCAAAACCAAGCTGAAAACAGTACCTGACGGCGTCACTCTTTACGAGGTGACGGCGTTACGCTTTGACAAAGAGGTTGATGATTTTTACACTAGACGCCCCAGAAAGATTTTGGAAGAATTACACGTGACGGTGTCACGTGTAAATGGGAGTAGGCCGTCACGTTATAGCTCAAAGGGAGACGGCCCAGAGACATTTAAAGGGGGACGGCGTCAAGAATAGATCTGAGCAATCCGAGAGAGTTTTGGCGGCGAGGTGACGGCGTCACACTCTAAAACGTGACGCCGTGACGCCGTCAGATTATAAAATCTATATATATTCGTCTAATTTTCATTCATTAGGTGTGCAACTTTTGGGAGAACTTTAGGGATAAACCCTAGTTCGTAAAACACTGTATTTTCAGAGGTTTTTCACCCTTGAGACCTTGATGTTCAATTAAAGATAAGTCTCCTTTCAAATCAATCAATATGTCTATGTGTTGTTTGATTCTATCTTATGCTTGTCTTTACTTTAACATGCTAGGCTAGGTTTTTCTTGTGTTTGCTTGGATCTAATGAAACCTAGCTATTGATTACATGTTGTTGGTTTGTTTGTGATTGTTGTGGGTGGGTGAAGTCGATGTTAGGCTTAAGGAAACTGGCTAACCTCCTATACGGTAACTTGTTTGAACGTCTTAAGAAACATGAATCGGATGTGTACTACGATTATATGGTTGTATTTAATGCATAAGCGAATTCTAGTGACCCCATGTTAGGAGCTTTTAGTCGGATCGACATAGGAGTGAAGTAGGAGCTTATAGAGTTAGGGAAGATCGTACACGGCCCTACGAATGGTTTAAAGGAATACAACCCGTCATCCACACAATTACAACAAACCAATCAACCGGTAAAAGATAGCTAGGGAGTAAGGAAATCTAAGTAAACACATTTTTCTCTCATATAAGTTTCACAACAATTTACTTTTTCTTGTTATTCTATTTTATTTGCATAAGTAGTTATTTAGGTTAGTTGACTAGCAACTAATTCCGCCCACTCTTCCAAATACCCGAGATTTTACTTGCTTTTATAAAATATAAAAAAA
>LBNU01035390.1:160396-171373 GCA_014162995.1 Artemisia annua
GACCAAGTCAAGTATCTCATGAAATCCTACGAAGCTCCTAAACCTTCAAGCCAAGTGAACAAAATCACTTCTTCATGCGAGTATTGTAGTGGTCCCCACGACACTCATGATTGCATGGAACTCCCCGAACAAGCTTTTACGGATTACGCATCCTCGCGTACTGACGGAGCGGGAGAAAAGTGGTACACTTTCAAACCCGAGCCAAACCCTTACGGTGATTCTTACAACCCCTCTTGGAGAAATCACCCAAACTTTAGGTGGAAACAAAACCAAAACACGCCTCAAAACAATTCTTCCAATCCACCTAATCGTTTTCAACCAAATGGTTCAACCACAAACCGTACTTTCAATAACAATCCCTCCAATAACTATAGTAGTACCAATAACCTTGAGGGAATGATGTCTAAGTTTATGGCATCTCAAGAAGCCCGTATGACTAAGTTCGAATCCGAATTTAATCAACAACAAATGGAGATGACCAACAAAATAGACAACTTATTGAAAGCACTCAACAACCAAGGGTTACCATCACCGAATAAGGACGCTAGGAACACAAATAGCGGATCCCAAATCAAGGACCCCTCATCCTCCAAACATGTCCACTTTGTTAACGTTGTCACTATTAAGGAAGTTGAGGAGAGTAGGAAAAGGGAAGTAGAGGAAATAGATGATGGGGAGGACTACTTCAATAGGTTGCCCACTAAGGAAGAACGTGCATACCATAAGGATTTATTTGATGACCCCGAGACGCCATACTTCCTAGGTAATCCAATCATTAAGACGGGTGATCCATCTAACATCAACATACCATGCAACATAGGTCACTTGCATGTTTGGAAAGCTTACATAGATCTTAAATCCCCCATAAACATCATGACTAGAGCCTAATACAATCTGATAATGAAAAAGCAGCTTGGATTTAGGATATTTCCTAGCAAGGGATGGATAAGCAATTTTGAAGGTAGAGTTAAGGGATTACATGTTTATGTACGGAATTTCACCTACGTCACCGACTTCGTGATTGTTGAGGATATTCGTCCGGTAATAGATGCATGCTTAACTCAAGTTGTTTTTGGAAAGTCGTTTGTTGAGGCCTCTAAAATGAATTATGACCCGTCTCTAGGGATAGTTAGGTTCAAGAACGAGACCGATGATATAGCTTACCAAATGGCATATAAGATAGAGCAATACCGACTCTTGTCAAACATCGAGAAGGAGCATAAGCAAGCGGTCTACTATAGGAATGATGAGGATAGACGTAGAGGAGTAGACTATGTTATGGGTAGAATATTTGGTTTCTACAAGGAATGCTTGCAACTAGGTCCGGAATATAAGACTAAACCCGAGGATGACCTAGAAACCGTGACCAACGATGAAGTCACGTGATAGAGTGACTTTGAGTCTAGCTACAAGACTCGTTAATAAAGAAAAGCGCTTCTTGGGAGGCAACCCAAGCTTTATTTGTTTTGTTTGTTTGTTTGTTTGATTTTATTTGTTTCCGTATGTATGTTTTATTTTTATCTCTAATAATTCATGTTTCAAATTAAATTGTGAACATGCTTTATTTTGTTTTTAACTTCGTCTTAACTACATATAAAGGTATTTTGCAAAAGATAAGTGTAAGGGAAATCTAAATTTGTTTATAAGAACTAATTGGACATGAATTGTAGCGATATAAAATGAACATACATATTAGTATTTGTTTGAGTCAAATGCTTGTATCGAATCATAATGAAATTTTGCAGGATTCCAGGAATTAAGGTAATTGTTTTTCCAGAAATTTTCCGGAAACTAAACATAAGAATTCTGTCAGATCAATTCTGACGGCGTCAGCCTTTAAAAGCTGACGGCGTCAGGTACTGATTCCAGAAAAAGTTTTTAAAATTTAGTTTTTCTGCCGGATTATAAAAATTACTGCATCTTTAATTCCAGGAATCTGCAAAACTTTCATTCCACAAGAATTATATCCTTATATAGATTTTGCCGCCGATTTTACGCAAGGTTTGCCTAGATTGTTTTCTCAGGTTTAACAGGTTAAATTGGACAAGAAGATGAACATGGAATCAAGTTCATGACATCAAGCTTTCGGCGTCGCTTTGATGTTGGAGCTTTTACATCATCTTGGAAGAAGATCTAACCATGTTACCACACGATCCACATCAAACGAATCAGAGGAGTATTTGTTTCATTCTTTCATTTTCTCTACTTTTACATCTTTTATGTGAACATTGGGGACAATGTTCGGTTTAAGTGTAAGGGGGTAAATGAAGACACCTTAGAAAATACTATTACGCTTGATTTTTGTTTTGTTTAATGGTAGATGTGTAATAAAACTGAGAGAAATATTTGTTAGGGCAATTTTAGCGCCAAATTTAAAATTTTTTACAACTTATAGGAGTGAAACTTTAGGCACAATAAGCGTCTCATGGATAGGGAATTGTATGACTAGCACAAAAACTGTACCACTCAAAAAATTTTCTCCCAAATATGTGAGGTTCACCCCTAGAATTGGTAGGAAAAGCATTCACTTTTGGTGCTTGTGTGTGTACCGGTAGTTTATAGATTCTAGAACTTGCGTTAGTGACCATCCCAAATCCACAAGTGAGACTACATTCGTGTAGTTAGATTTACTACATGATAAGAGGCATTAGGATAACCCATGTTTTACACCCGTATTATAATTACATTGACCTCGTTGGTCAAGTAATTCTCCCACACCTTAGCCATGTACTCATTTTTAGTACACGATACCCCTAGTACACCCCTCAGAGCCTATCTTTTCGTTTCTAACTTTAAGCATCTTACTTAAAGGAAGAATTTGTTTACAATCCACCCCAAATGTACACCCAAATCGCCTTAGCCTACCTTGTATGCACTCATCTTTAGTGCATTATTGTGACAACATTTGTTTAAACCCTTAGTTAATTGTCTTATTGGTTACATGGTTGCTAAGTCGAGTCATATCCTTGTACATATTGTTTTGGGACGATTGGGACTCATGGGTAAAGTACTAATGTAATGAAGTAATGGAAAAGAAGTCAATTATTACCCCCGTATGTGCGTTAATATTTTAAAGTACTCCAAGTTTTTCAATTATCTTAATTCGAGTCATTAGAATAGTTTATTGTAAAGTATGTAAAAGTTCAAGTGTAAGGGGAGAACCGAAGCCCCTATGATGTATTATTTTGGATGGTAGGGCAAGAGTGTATGAAAAAAAAATCGAAAAACAAGAAAAACGAAAAAAATTGAAAAAAAAAAAAGAAAAGTAGAAAAAACATACGGACTATCATCTCGTTTCTTTTTATCTTTATTTTTGTTTATGTTATTTTCTTATTAGCTTAAGTCGAGTCGAGTCTTGGCTTAGCAATGCCGCATTGTGCATGTATTTGATCAAGATAATTAACTTGCCACTACTAAAAATACCCTTTATTCCAACAAAACCGTGTTTATCATATCCCTACACCTAACGTTACAACCCTTGAAAAGCCCTCTTTGATAGTTTATTTTAGGTGCTTACGCCTAGTGGATGAGGTTTTTGATCCTTTCCCAAGCCTATGGTAATCTATTTGCTATGACAGGTAGTGAATGATATTTCTTCCATTTTCATTTAGTTATATAGGTTTATAACACCCGAGAGATGAGAGTATCCAAACACTATTTGTGAGGTTCTAGTGTATGATTTCCGTGCTTGTTATGACTAGGGTGGAATAACTATTTGTTGTAATTACTTTTATATTAGTGTTAAATAACCCCTAGCTCATATTTTGATTGGAATAAAAGCGCATTTGCTTGAGGACAAGCAAATCTCAAGTGTAAGGGTATTTGATGAGGCGAAAAGTGTTACGCTTTTAGGGGTCATTTAAGCCCTAATCCGTAATTATTTGATCAAATATTGCCTTAAATCGTTCCTTTTGTCATTTTAAGTACTTTGGAGAGGAAATTTGGAAAAGGAAGCATTTTGGACGTTTTTGGAGCATAAAAGTGAAGAAAACGACAAAGTCTCAAAACCAAGCTGAAAACAGTACCTGACGACGTCACTCTTTACGAGGTGACGGCGTCACGCTTTGACAAAGAGGTGGATGATTTTTACACTAGACGCCCCAGAAAGATTTTGGAAGAATTACACGTGACAGCGTCACGTATAAATGGGAGTAGGCCGTCACGTTATAGCTCAAAGGGAGACGGCCCAGAGACATTTAAAGAGGGACGACGTCAAGAATAGATTTGAGCAATCCGAGAGAGTTTTGGCGGCGAGGTGACGGCGTCACACTCTAAAACGTGACGCCGTCAGATTGTAAAATCTATATATATATATATATATTATAGTACTATAGTATATATATACTATATATTACTATATATATAATATAATTATATATATATATATATATATGTATATATAATATATATTTATATATTAGTATATATGTATCATATTATATATATATATACTATGGTATTATATTATAATTACTATATATATATATATATATAGTATATATATTATATATATATTATATTATATTCGTCTAAAAAAAAAAAAAAAAAAAAATTTTCATTCATTTTAGTGTTGCAAACTTTTGGGAGAACTTAGGGATAAACCCTAGTTCGTAAAACACTGGTATTTTCAGGGGTTTTTCACCCTTGACCTTGATGTTCAATTAAAGATTAGTCTTTCCTTTCAAATTAATTCAATATGTTATGTTGTTAATTTGATTTATCTTATTTTCTGTCTTTTACTTTAACATGCTAGGCTAGGTTTTTCTTGTGGTTGCTTAGATCTAATGAAACCTAGCTACTTGATTACATGTTGTTGGTTTTGTTTGTGATTTTGTGGGTGGCGTGAAGTCGATGTTAGGGCTTAAGAAAAAAAAAAAATGGCTAACCTCCTATACGCGTAACTTGCTTGAACGTCTTTAAGAAACATGATCGGATGCTGTCACTACGATTATATGGTTGTATTTAATGCATTAAGCGAATTCTAGTGATCCCATGTTTAGGAGCTTTTATCGGCTCGACATTTAGGGATGAGTAGGAGCTTAATAGATTTAGGGAAATCGTACACGGCCCTCACGAATGGTTTAAAGGATACAACCGTCATCCACACAATTACAACAAACCAATCAACCGGTAAAAGATAGTAGGGAGTAAGGAAATCTAAGTAAACACATTTTTCTCTCATATAAGTTTCACAACAATTACTTTTTCTTGTTATTCTATTTTATTTGCATAAGTAGTTATTTGGGTTAGTTGACTAGCAACTAATTCCGCCTACTCTTCCAAATACCCGAGATTTTACTTGCTTTTATAAAATATAAAAAAATACAAAAAGAATCATCCATCAACCCTTAGACCTAAATTAGAGTAGTTTTCAATCCTAACGAAACTATTCCTCGAGAGAACGATCAATCCCCCGGTACTTGCACTTCACTATGCTACATCGGTCAGGTACACTGCCTGGTGGGGGTTGTAAGCTTCTCAAGATCCCTTGAGAGGTAAAACCTAATTGCGAAGGTTGCAAAACCACGCATCATTTTGTCAGGGTTTTTTTTTTTATTTTTTTTTATTTTTTTTCAGATCTATATGTGTTTGTGTGTTTTTAGTGAGAAAAAGATGGAGATTTGTTATTTTTTATCAGGTCTAAGAAAAAATGGAGATGAGATGATGGAGATGATGATGAATGATGGAACGTGGGCTAGAAAAAGATGGAGATGAGTGAGTTTTTTTTATTTATTTATTTTTTTTTATTTTTTTTTAATAAAAAGGTTTAAAATGATATTTATACTTAACATGTGATCCAATGTTATTTATACTTTTATTTGATAAAATGATTTTTTGTTATTTGATAATTTGAATTAATAAAAAAAAGTTGTAAGTGGTGGGGCCCAAATGAGTAAGTTGTAGTTAGTTGTGAGCGAAGGGGGTTGTAAGAGCAGGTTTGTTAAGATGATGTGGCACCCCGTAGGGCCCGAATGAGTAAGTTTCCTTAAGGGGTTGGCAACACACCCCTCACCCCAAATTCCTTCTGATATGTGTCTAATTACACATATATTTTACCTTGTTAAACGGACCCAAAAGACCAAAAACATATTAAAAATGCCAAATATATGCTTGTTTTTGTGTTTTTGATTGTGCAGGTGCTTTGATATTTTGAAAAGTGGACAAAAATCAAAGAAAACCCGATAAAACGGGCACGAGATTGGATATAGCACGAAATTACGAGACCAACGATTATTTTTGGAGCATAGAGGCGAGAGACGAAAATTTTCAAGATTAAACGAAGCCCGTACAATAAAAGCCCAAACGAAGCCCAAAATAATATTTGAAGAATCTTGATAAGCCAAGCCCGTACTTAGAACAACTGAAGATCCGACCCACTATCCTCTTATACTCACTTTTGACTTGCCTGATGCGACAATCCATCTTGTGGTAAAGAATTGGAGACGTGGCAAAGATGCAAACCATACATGATTTTCTTAGAGGCTACTCTTTTTGGAGGGTATAAAAGTAAAAGAACTAAGCAGAAGATAAGTAGTTAGTGTAGTAGTAGAGTAAATGTAGGGTAGAAATAAAAATCTTTTCGTTTTTTTTTATTTTGGCCACCATCTCCTTCTTGGTCTCGGACCAAGACACAACCGTAAAACACACCACATGATGGTTCAATCACAGATATTCAACACCAACCATATTTATTTTATTAGCTTTTAATCTTGCAAACATTGTATTAATCATTATTTAATCAATGGTTACACTTCTACTTTTAAGATTATGCTTTGTTTCTAAATTGCGAATGATTGTTTTATTACTGTTTTGTTTTTATCATTTATGATTTTTAAATGTCATCATTTTCTTTAAATGTAAGTTTTATATAAAAAAAAAAATCATCTTCGAACTGTATGTCTTTAAATCATTAGTTCTCATTTTACTAAATCTTTATTGAACCCTTTTATTTTGTTACTAATTAATATTAGATTAGTGGGTAAGTTGCTGGTGATTAAATGCCAACTATGGAGCTATCAAAGAAGATTTGGGTATATGAGCTTGTAGATTGGGTATTGATTAGGATATGTTTTGGAGTTCATTTTATTCGTAGTATTCATATTTGGTGACTTCTAATCCCTTTTCGATTACCTCTTTTTATGTTTATTGTCTTGCTTAGTTTAGTTATTATGATTGTTGCTTTATTTGTTACTTTTAGCGTAGTTATGCTTAGTGAGTAGATTATTTTATGCTTGTTAAGTGAGTTGTGATTTGAGATTTAAGTGTGAAAACTTAGAAATTGCCGATTAATAATCTTTGTTTTACTTGGCTCGATTTAGTTGGTTGTTTTAACGGGCAAAAGCCGTTAGGTTAATTAATTATTTAGATCTAATAATTTTTACCATGATAAAAAATTGTTTTCAATATAAACCAACGTTGTGAGAAAATAATTTATTTTGATGAGTATTAATTAAAAAGGGGCTTAAATCGATAATTCACACTTAACGATCTTTTCACCACACTTGGCAAGCATATCTTTTTATCTTATATTTCTTATTTGCTTGTCTAGTCTATTCTAGTTTATTATTTGTTATCTTTTATCGTTAACTTTAGATTATGTACTTGCTACTAGTTTTATAATAATCTTTGCTTTAACCGTTATCGTTTTAATTAATCTAAAATCTACGAACTTAAGTGTTTTAATTTAATTTGCGTAATTGTTTATTATGTTTAGCTTTCTTGTTTTACATGCTTAATTGTTGCTTATTAGTTTACGTTTTATAATTTCTCGTTTTTAGATTAAGTTGTGTTTTAGTATAATTTTGCTTTACGTTATTGTTTTACGTGCTTGATTTGATGCTTTTTAGTATAGATTTACTTTCCTTGTTTCATATATCACCTTATTTTATCACTATTCATTTCACTCGATCACGAATTTGAACCGATTTACCATTTCACACCTCGTCGGGACTTAACGACCCGGGGAAACCTTATACTCTCGGAGAATACGCGTGGTTTGACTACTTTGACTATTCTTGGTTAAAGTTGACTTTCTACCGCGATCATTTTGGCGCCGCTGTCGGGGAGGCGCGAAGCCGTTTATCGATTCGAGTTTGCAGATTAGTGTTTGAAGACCCTTCTCCAGAAGTTATCGTCTTGTTTTTTGTGAATATCCTTTTGGTTTTCCTAAATATAAAAATCACAAAAAGATTTTCTTTTTCAAAATTGGTTTTAAATTTTGTTTCCTTTATCTTAGTTTGTTTTTCCATTATAAAAACCCAAAAATAATCTCCGTTATCCTCTTAAATGGTTAATTCTTATCTTTTCACCCTCTCATTGTTTAATTCTCCACAATGATCGATTTTCCATCGTCTCATCCCCATGATCCTCGGACCATGGAGGATTTCTATCGTCCGTCACTGATCGGTAGAGGAGGACCGATCACTCTGACATCAGTTCTTGGAACCGATTTCACATTGAAAAATCATATGGTTCGACTGATCCGGCAAAATTGCCAATTTCACGGATTTCGAGATGAGGATGCAAACGAGCACTTAAACAAGTTCATATCTATCACTCAATCCATGAAACAAAATGGAATTTCTCAAGATAGCATTCGTTTGAATCTATTTCCATTCTCTTTATCTCACCACGCTGAATCTTGGTTTTATACTCTTAAAACCCACTCAATTCATACTTGGGAAGAGATGTTCCTCAAGTTTCTTTCAAAATACTTTCTACGTTCCAAAATGGTGCAGCTTAGGAAAGACATTCTGAATTTCCGGCAGTTGCCCATCGAGTCAGTATTTGAAGCTTGGGAAAGATTCAAATCATTGTTACGGAAATGTCCTGATCACAAAATTTTGCTTCTTGATCAAACTCTAACCTTTTATCATGGTATAACTTCGATTGATCGAGACAAAATCATGTTGGCTGCCGGTGGCAATCTCATGCGGAAAACTCCACAAGAAGCTTACAATTTAATCGAGAATATGACACATCATCACTATCAGTGGGACACTGAAGTTCATTATCACTCTACCACTGATTTGAGTGCTCATCATTCTGATTACATTTCCGCAAAGATTGCACAAATTGAGGTCCTTGGCAAGCAAGAAAGTTATATAAGTCAATATTGCCAGCAAGGACCATGTCATCCTAACACTATTTACTCTTCATACTCTGACAAGGATGAAAGTGATGAGGACGAACCTTTTGAAAAAGAGAATTCTAAGATCGATCCACTCATTAAGAAACCTTCAGATACCTTTTTAATGGGGGACAAGGAGGTCAAAATTAATCCTCTTAAGGAAATTGATGACCTTGTTCCAATCCCAAGGGTATCCGAGGAACCTTTCGATCTTCTTGATTCTACTTCACATATTTTTGACACGACTATCACGAATCCTTTGTTTGATTTTGATTCTGAGTTTACTTTCAAATCAGACAATCCTATCTTTGATATTCATAACGAGGAAAGTGATGAGTCCGATACGGAGACAGTAATGGATGAGGTGCAAATTTATAGCCCACGAAGTACCGCACAAGTCCCACCTCCATCTATCTATTCAGAGCCCGAGCTCAAAGACGTAATTCATAAGAGTGATTATCTTCTCGAGGAGTTCTCCGGTGAACTCTCTCATGTCATAGCTCCTTCGGAGTATGATCATTTTCATTTTGATCTTGAGATAGATTTTAGTCTGGGGGGAGACATACTTATTAATGACAGCACCCCACCTCTCCCTCCCGATGTTTTTGAAAATTTCCAAATGAGCTTTAACGATGAAATTCAAAACAATGAAATTGGAAAATTTGATTTTGAAAATGATGAATTGATTTTAATTGTGATTAAAATCTTTCTCCTGTTCATCACATTTGATGTGACTTCTCCTCTTCTTCACTCCTTCGGGAGTGAGGATACCATCTTTGACCCCGGCATCACGGCATATCGTTTCTATTTCTTAGAAATTGGGGTATCTCATCGGTGTGGAACTTTCAAGCACTTCAATGTTGATCCAAACATTTTGAATGAAAGTCCGATGGAAATTGTCTTTTCCACATGTTACTTCCCCAAGAACCAATGAATTCGGGGATCGAGTCAGGCTAGTGACTCGGTGAACAAAAACATTAGCATAACATGGGTTTTCACCCATGTCTCTGACTTCTCTCTTTTTTCTAATAAAGTGACGAGAAGGGGGCAACCTCTTCTGCATTGTTTGTATGGTTGTTGTGTTTGTGCAGGTATTTTTCTCGATGCATGAAGGCTCTCGTGCTCGTGTTTTGTCCTTACTCCACTCGAGTCTCATTTTTCTTCACTCTGATATCCTTAATCTTATTGACTAACGCTATCTTTTGGCATAATTAATAAACGGCCTTAGATACAACGTAGGATGACCCTCACCTTTGAAACATTGAGGACAATGTTTAACTCTAGTCTGGGGGGTATCTTCGATTTGATTTGTCTTGCACTTTTCATGTGCCGTTTACTCATGCAACCCCGTTTTTCTCGAAAATCCAAAAAAATGAAAAAATTCATCAAAAAGTACAAAAAAATTGAAAAAATTTGAAATTTCTTGCAAAAATATAATAAGTTTTGACATTTTGTTTGACTTTCCGCTGGGTAGAGTAGGAGTAGAATTTTGACTTGACCGGGCGTTAAGCCCTAGCTTGTTCCCTACTAAGCGTCGAAAAGGAAATGACCATCCGAGTATTAGATGAGTTAACTATCGTGCCAGCGATCTAGTGTGTGACTTGGAAATGACCATCCGTTCTAAACGCGCCAGCGATTCAAGAAATGCACTAGTGACCATCAGGTAGTTAAAGCATCGAAGACTCGCGCCAGCGATCCGCTGAGATTGAGTTCATTTAGAAGTTAGATGCTAAACGTGGAGTAGTTGGTTCTCTTTAAAGCTCATCGAAGGTACTTGTGGCTTTTTGCTCCCACAAAATTGTCTCACCTTATATCTGTAAAGAATAATTAAAGACATTATGTTTTGA
>LBNU01035390.1:171379-221502 GCA_014162995.1 Artemisia annua
AGAGAGAGAGAGAAAAAAGAAAAGAAAAAAGTTATGTTTATTAGTTCTCAGTTGATTAGACAAGTTGTTGGCGCGTGCGGTGTTTGTGCATGGTCCTAGACCAGACACGAGAGGTGCACGTGTATTTCTCCACAACCAATGTCTATGAGTTTGTGTATGTATCCCGATTCTTTGATGTGGACCTCATTTTCAAAACAACGATTCTTGAGAAAAGATAGAAAACTACTTAGCGTCTTAATTTGGTATCTTTATCAGAAAAAATCATTATTATCGAAACGAGAACATATGAAGAAATTCATCTCTCACCAAAAATAAAATAAATAGAGGAAAATAAGAAAATGGGAGCAAGAGGTTATTTACACAAGTAACTTCCATGAGTAGTGTCGGCATCTAACTTTTATTTAAGCTGTGATCTCGTTTTTATGCTTAGCTCAGGGAACTTGTGAAAATCAGGGACGATGAATTCTATCCATATGGACACTTTTCTATGAGCTGTGTTTTCTACTCTGCGACCCTAAACGTTATTGAAGAATGATGAAAGTCAAACATCCCGTCACATAATAAGTAAAAAGTACATAAACAGTAGTGTCAAGTTTAAAAATGGATAAACGGGGCGTTCTCGGGAATAAATGATTTTGTAATCTCTTTTGAACATGTTGCTACTTCTTCAACGTTAGTAAAAAGAGTTATGAAATTATTTATCTCAAGAGCGTGATTTGATTACATTGCGTGAGGACACGACAATACCTTAGTCTGGGGGATTTGATATGTGTCTAATTACACATATATTTTACCTTGTTAAACGGACCCAAAAGACAAAAAACATATTAAAAATGCCAAATATATGCTTGTTTTTGTGTTTGTGATTGTGCAGGTGCTTTGATATTTTGAAAAGTGGACAAAAATCAAAGAAAACCCGATAAAACGGGCACGAGATTGGATATAGCACGAAATTACGAGACCAACGATTATTTTTGGAGCATAGAGGCGAGAGACGAAAATTTTCAAGATTAAACGAAGCCCGTACAATAAAAGCCCAAACGAAGCCCAAAATAATATTTGAAGAATCTTGATAAGCCAAGCCCGTACTTAGAACAACTGAAGATCCGACCCACTATCCTCTTATACTCACTTTTGACTTGCCTAATGCAACAATCCATCTTGTGGTAAAGAATTGGAGACGTGGCAAAGATGCAAACCATATATGATTTTCTTAGAGGCTACTCTTTTTGGAGGGTATAAAAGAAAAAGAACTAAGCAGAAGATAAGTAGTTAGTGTAGTAGTAGAGTAAATGTAGGGTAGAAATAAAAATCTTTTCGTTTTTTTTTTTATTTTGGCCACCATCTCCTTCTTGGTCTCGGACCAAGACACAACTGTAAAACACACCACATGATGGTTCAATCACAGATATTCAACACCAACCATGTTTATTTTATTAGCTTTTAATCTTGCAAACATTGTATTAATCATTATTTAATCAATGGTTACACTTCTACTTTTAAGATTATGCTTTGTTTCTAAATTGCGAATGATTGTTTTATTACTATTTTGTTTTTATCATTTATGATTTTTAAATGTCATCATTTTCTTTAAATGTAAGTTTTATATAAAAAAAAATCATCTTCGAACTGTATGTCTTTAAATCATTAGTTCTCGTTTTACTAAATCTTTATTGAACCCTTTTATTTTGTTACTAATTAATATTAGATTAGTGGGTAAGTTGCTGGTGATTAAATGCCAACTATGGAGCTATCAAAGAAGATTTGGGTATATGAGCTTGTAGATTGGGTATTGATTAGGATATGTTTTGGAGTTCATTTTATTCGTAGTATTCATATTTGGTGACTTCTAATCCCTTTTCGATTACCTCTTTTTATGTTTACTAGTTATAATGCCCGCGCACGCGCGGGTGTTTTTTTTTTTAATTTTTTGAATGATATATTTTTATTTCTTAAAAAACAAATAATTTAATCTTTGTTTTGTTTGATTTATAATTTTTAATTATATTTGTTTATTATTAAAGATAATCTTTTAAAAAATTTAATCTTGTTTGTTGAATCTTATCTATATTATTTTGTATTTATCTTCTACTTGTGTAGTATTGCATCTTATCTATATTTTTTTATATTTATCTTATACTTTTGTAGTATATCAACAAAACAAATTTTTAAAATTTTAAATTAAAAAATAATAATTAAAATATTACCTAATAAGGAAATATTTTTTTTTTCCGAAATACGAAAGTACCCACTATGGGTTTTGTTTTATTATATAAAAGATTGTCTTGCTTAGTTTAGTTATTACGATTGTTGCTTTATTTGTTACTTTTAGCGTAGTTATGCTTAGTGATTAGATTATTTTATGCTTGTTAAGTGAGTTGTGATTTGAGATTTAAGTGTGAAAACTTAGAAATTGCCGATTAATAATCTTTGTTTTACTTGGCTCGATTTAGTTGGTTGTTTTAATGGGCAAAAGCCGTTAGGTTAATTAATTATTTAGATCTAATAATTTTTACCATGATAAAAAATTGTTTTCAATATAAACCAACGTTGTGAGAAAATAATCTATACTACATATAATGCATGGAGCACTCTCTCTCCAAAATTTTCAGATTTACAAGAAATAATGCATGGTTTACAACACTTTAATGCACCTAATTTTCAGAATTACAACAAAGTAAGCATATTGTACAGCAAAAACAAGCGTGATGTCATTTTAAGACCAAAATTCTATCAAACAACATTAATACTATTAAATGGTAGTCATTAAAACACCCCCTATATCAAAAATACAAATTATCAAGCATTGGTTACAACTATTTAGAGCACAAAGATAACTAAAAAAGTAATATCCAACACATATAATTAATACACTATTTAATCTACCCACTCACTAAAATACAAAACCATTTTACCGCAATGTACAATCAAATTAAGCTTCCAAAATGTTAACATTCCAAAACATAAATCTAAAATCCAGTAGTCAAAATGAAGAAAAAAAAAATGAAACGAGATTTATTCTAAATGATTCAACAGTAAAAAAATCTCTACAACTAAAGTCAACAATAATCTTACAAATCCAAAATCAATAACAGACAATCAACATCCTACGTATTGTCTACATACACCCTTAAGCTATGAAATGAAAATAAAGAAAGAACCACAGTCAACACAGCACAATAACTACTCCTTATCAAACAACCGAGACTTGGAAATTACAAAGAAAGAACAATCCCAGTCTTCTCTTTAATACTCATAAATTTGTTTGTTAAAACAAAAGTATAAGAGTAAACCATCATAGATCTTGAAAGTAATAAGAGGACAACAAAGAAACAACCTACCCAAGACCTCTTTAATGAGATCTTGACGAACATACTGTGCTTCGGTTACGGTTGAACTAAAGAAGGTTTAAGCTGCATTTGTGATAAGGAGATGGAAGAAATGTTATTATGATGCTGCGTTTTTTATATGTAGGAAGACGATCTATTTAGGTGTGTGACTGCCATGGAGATATAATGGTAGATTTATTTGATGTGTTGTGTTCGTTTGTTAAGGAGTTATAAGGTTGGAAAGATTGAATATGCGTATTATTTTGGAGAAGGAGATATTTGGTGACTGCAAGTTTTTTTAAGATTGAGAGAAGGTTGGATGGGGACCTTGAATGTGCGATGCGTGTTTAGGTTTCCATAATGAAGAACTTATATTCTAAAGGGTGTAGGGTTTGTTGTGAATTTGGGTTGGACATTAGATAATAATTATGGGCTTGCTGGATTTTTAAAGTTAGGTTGCGAATTTTTAGTTAGTATGGGCTAAATCTAAATTTTTTGTTAAATTAATTGTGAAGTTGGGCTTATCTAACTATATTCACAATATTACCATGTATCATTTTTATATTTTTAAAAGTATCGAATGTGCACCCTACAATTTTTGTATGAAATAGTTTTTTTTACTTAAAATCTCGCTGTTTGTAAAATTATTGTCACAAAACGCATATAGCTAGAAAACGTTGCTTGTCAAAATTTTAATTTCAGGGTACCCGCCGCCGGATCGCGCGGGTACCCTGCTAGTTTATTTTGATGGGTATTAATTAAAAAGGGGCTTAAATCGATAATTCACACTTAACGATCTTTTCACCACACTTGGCAAGCATATCTTTTTATCATATATTTCTTATTTGCTTGTCTAGTCTATTCTAGTTTATTATTTGTTATCTTTTATCGTTAACTTTAGATTATGTACTTGCTACTAGTTTTATAATAATCTTTGCTTTAACCGTTATCGTTTTAATTAATCTAAAATCTACGAACTTAAGTGTTTTAATTTAATTTGCGTAATTGTTTATTTATGTTTAGCTTTCTTGTTTTACATGCTTAATTGTTGCTTATTAGTTTACGTTTTATAATTTCTCGTTTTTAGATTAAGTTGTGTTTTAGTATAATTTCGCTTTACGTTATTGTTTTTCGTCTTGATTTGATGCTTTTTAGTATAGATTTACTTTCCTTGTTTCATATATCACCTTATTTTATCACTATTCATTTCACTCGATCACGAATTTGAACCGATTTACCATTTCACACCTCGTCGGGACTTAACGACCCGGGGAAACCTTATACTCTCGGAGAATACGCGTGGTTTGACTACTTTGACTATTCTTGATTAAAGTTGACTTTCTACCCCGATCACCTTCACTCACTTACACCCAATCCCCTTATGCCACATCATCCTCCCACTTTTTCCTTCACTCACCCATTTTTTGTTGGTATCACACCACTCACCCTTCACTCACCCATTTTTGCTCCAACGTTCAAAAAATTAATGCTCCAACGTTCCTTTTTTCTTCTCCTCTCGTGCGGTAAAGTTCCCCGCATTTCTCTTTCACCGTGCGGTAACAGGCCATTAGCGGCGGTGTTCCCGCAGGGGAAGCCCCCCGTGCCGTGCCTCCCTGCACCCATTGCCAACCCCCTTACTCACCACACCCACCCCTCTAACATGTACAAACAAAATTGTGTAGCATCTTTCCACGGTTTCCACCTATAAACAAAGGTGATTTGCACACTCCCAAAAATGATTGGCACACTCAAAATGTGAGTGTGTTGACATTTATACCCTTACAAGATAAGAATAAGTCCAAATAATGTGAGGTTATAAATGTCAACACACTCAAAATTTGAGTGTGCCAATCATTTTTAGGAGTGTGCAAATCACTTCCCTAAACAAAGTACAAACACACTACAGCCACCACGTGGAAGTAAAAGGTCAAAATATTCAAAACATGTCGACCACAAATCAAAAATAAAACCAAACACCCATCACAACACTTGGGTTTGGGGCAAACAAAAGAAAAACACTCGGACAACAAAATAAGAAAAGAGGCAGCAGAGGGAAAGGATGTTTCAAAGGGCTGTTTACCCCCTCTGCAGCCAATGATCTCCGATTTGCCCCAAATAAACAGCCCTTAATTTTATAGTAAATTGCAAATATCGTCCTTCTGGTTTAAAGGAACCAGATCATGCTTGTTACTCCGTACAGGGTATAGTTTGATCCCGGTAATTGCAAACGCTTCTTCTTTTCGTTCTTTCTTTTTGAAACTGAAAAGATAGACAGATACTACTACTTTTTGATCTGGTTGCCCTGTTGAGAGTTGAGACAGCTTCAGTTACCAGCAATAAAGTTCATGAACTATAAACCAAACGGACCCTTAGTTGTTAGAGGCGATGATGATGAATCTGTTATATATTTGTTGTCTGAGTGAAATCAGTCAAAGTTTGAGAATAGCCGTATCTTGGCGGGGCGTTTATATGAATGCAGCCATGGCGGTTTTTCCTCTTTGTTCTGATACTTTTTACAGATCTGAGCCTAAAAAAATAAAAAAAAAAAAAAAAAAAAAAAAAAAAAAAAAAAAATCTTGATTTATTTTGTTTGCAGAACTTGTATGAGTGTAGGTGGTGTGTGTGTGATGGCACACGTGTGCTAGCACATTACCTTTTCTTGGATTGCAAAAAGTAAAGTAACAACCCATTCAATCTAGAACTGAAGTTTGAGGCAAACAAAAGGAACTCATACAACTGAAAACCCTGAGGCAACAGAGGGGAGGTTTTTTAAGGGTTGTTGCCATCCTCTGTTGCCGACGACCGATTTGCCTCCAAAATCAACACTCCTCTTTTATATCTAATGTAATGAACGAAGAAAACGTTATTTTACATTATTAACTGGCACTGATTTATGTGGTAGGACGATCTATCTGGATGCATTGCTGACTTGCTGTCTTAACTTACTTCAATAATCCCTATGATAATATTGATATTTAAAGCCTGTGATCATGTAATTCTTGTTGTTGTATGAGTTAATCAGTAATGTTTGAGACTCACCGTATCTTGGCGGGGTAATTGCCATGATGGTTTATCCTCTTTCCTTTGATTGTTTCATAGATATGAGCCTCATTTTCACACTACTTAAAATTTTGTATATTTCATTTTCACACTACTTAAAATTTTGTATATTTTTAATTTCTAGAATGCCAGTTTAGATAATTTTTCTGTTTTTGATTGTTTACGAGTCTGTGGTTGATGTTGGATGCGATACAGATAAGGGAGTTTCGGTCTTCATGTTTTTGAACTATGGAAAAAAATGTGATACTTTTTAATGTTGAGATTTAGTTTGTTTAGTCTTTTGGACAAAATTTCTTAAAAGTGGCATCATTTATCTGGTTTTTTACCAGATTAGTTGAGAGTTTGCATCGTTAGGATTTTGGGTTTGAAGAATATCATGATATGAATCGAGATGAATGGATGTTATGACTCATTGACTTTGGCAAGGGTCAAAATCGGTGATTTAGTTATTGGACTTTTTCTTGTTGATTGATTCTACAAGGTTGTTTAGTATCAGGTGTTTCGGTTTGATGATTTTTCGAACCTATGGTATGGACTCGCATTGATACTTTACTTTTTTACCTTTGTACCGTATGTGTTGGATCTTTCGGCAAAAACAAAAAGAGCTTCAGTCACTACAAGTTTAGGTCCTATATAAGCTTTTATTGTGCAGATTAAAACATTTGACAAAGGCAGAATCAAGTATCATTTCTTAAGTTGTAATTTTTGGATATGGTTGGAACATCGTATTTCGTTTCATTTTGTGTCCATGGTGGATATGGTACAACTTGATAAAACCCTTTCAAATGTTGGTTGATAATTTTGGAAGTTGCTATAATGGAATCGATTACGAAGATAGCCATATGGTTTCATAATTTGGTTTAGGGACAGTCTGATAATGTCTACAAGTCGTGAAAATGAACGCACATGTACAACGGAAAACGATCATGGAGAAAATACTCGGTGCTAGTACTAGTGCGTGGCAAGGTTATGTTAAAATAAGGCTATAGTGTCGGTCACTTTCACGAAACAAAATGGTAAATTAGGAAGTTATTCATGGCTCATCAAGGATTATACCATCCTCTTTGGTGAGTTTGTCGAGTGCAAAAAATGTACTTAAGTTTATCAAGTTATGATTCATGTTATGTGAATAACATGAAAAAGAGCCTATATCTATTTTATTTTATTTTGTTAAAATAATGTGGTCTTAAATTAATAAAAAGATGACAATGAAGGCTAATGTTGAAAAAGCAAATTGACTTTTAAATTTTCTAAGAGACTCTAATACATTAAGTCATTAACTCACAAAATATAAACCTATCTTTAACATTTCCTCTCCAATGCAACAAACTTATTCTCAACCCATTCTTAACTCATTATCTCTCACACAACACACAATTTGAATAGGTCGAACAATCTCAAGTTCTCAACCTTTTCATTCAATAAGCCTTTATAAACCTATTGCTCTAATGCAGCAAGTCTTTTTGAACTATTTTTTTAGTCTTTTTCAACTTAGTA
This sequence comes from Artemisia annua, assembly GCA_014162995.1. Taxonomy (NCBI): domain Eukaryota; kingdom Viridiplantae; phylum Streptophyta; class Magnoliopsida; order Asterales; family Asteraceae; genus Artemisia; species Artemisia annua. The sequence continues at coordinate 179,266 of LBNU01035390.1, forward strand.
TTGGAGATGTTCTAAAAGAAAAGATGAGTAGTAAGGTTGATAAAAACAATGTTGATAAAAACAATGTTGAGTGAACTTCAAATTTAAAAAGATATGTAAATTGATGTTATTAAAGACAACTTAAATGAGCTTATATGGTTTAGCGCATTTTGGCTTCACCCAAACAGTTGAAAGTTGAAACAATGTAAGCTGATAAGATGTTATTCAGACAAAAAGTTCGCTCAATTTATGTCTTAAACAAAAGGTCAAACCTGCAAAACATGTGAAAAATGGACGGAACTTATAAGGGACCGAGGGGGGCTGCCCCCCCCCCCCCCCTAAAAAATTTTTTTTTTGACCATTTGTACTTTTTATACCCTTTTATCTATGGTTTTAGTAATTTTTAATACAAAAAATTCAGCGTAAAGTATATCGGCCCCTTAAAATAAATAATTTTCAAGTGGCCCCCTCACTAAAAGTGTTCAAGTTCCGTCCCTGATGTGAAATATTGAAATTGAGAAAAGAAAAGGACCTAAAATGTAAATAAGGCAAAATGGAACATGTACTTCGGAAGAAAAAAAGAATTTGGGACAAAATTAGGATTCATGTTACACAAAACCAACAACTTGGATCAATATATGGATGAGTGTTGAAGTAAAAATCTGCACCCTGTTCGTGTCCACCGGTAGGCCACAATTTCAGTTATTCGAGCTTCTAATTATCTGCACAAAAGAAAGGCGCACGTTAGCTCGCCCCGGGTTTTATCCCAGGACCAAGCTCCGGCGTGAGAGTAAGTATGTGTACAAGGCCGAAGGGGGGAAATTTAATGAGAGTAAATACTAATGTGTGTGTGTTAGTTGTGTGCAATAAATAGGGTTGGGGTATTTATACTACCCAACCTCGATACCTGTGTGGGGTAGGTGTCAGTCCACTTGTCCAGTGGTCGCCGAGCTATACCTATTTGGCAGAGTAGGTGTCAGTCCATGTGGCTAGGGGTAATCCCTGAAAACCCGGGATGGCGGCGCACGTGGGTCAGGCAGACCACTTGGGGTTAGAGTCAATCCGTGCCTTCCGGCCTGTTATCTACCGTCCGGTCATATGTCATGCCGTCCGGCCTGTGAGATCCGGAGTATACATCAACATGTCCCCCCCAGTATTGTAGTACCGGATGGCAGCCGGTAGTGCAATACTTATACGCATTTTCTCTTGTCGTTTGTGCCAAAATGCATTATTAATATTTACCTGGGCTCAAGGGTGTAATTTTCTCTTAATGGGCTTGGATAGGCCCAGTAAAAAATAAAAGGGGTCCGTGGGCTTCACTGCCCTCCTCGCGACTTGCGCTTGCCACGCGTCCCTTCCTCCAAGTGTGTACGGTGGATATAGCCCCACGTCATCACCCTCTGACTGACGCGACGTTTTCGCTTCTCCCAATACCTATCCTTATATATAGAGGTCTTTCCTCTCATTTTTACCACTTGCTCTTTCAAGATTTCAACACACATTCTTCTACAGACGCTAGTTATTCCTCCGAGGTGAGTTTTATTTTCCTTCCTTCTCTGTTATTACCTCCGTCCCTTCGGTAGTTTCCTTCCATCCTCTGAACATGGCCGGACAGAGACAGAGATCTAAAGAACCACTCATCCCCAGACCAAAACCGCAACCCAAGACCGGGGTGAAATTTGACATGCATTTACATACATCTAAATTAACCCAGTCGGAACTTAACACCATAATCAACACCTACAATATTCCAGATGATTTACATCCAGAGCTTCCGCCCCCCGGTATGACTATGGACAAATTGCCGAATGATAAGATAGGGGTATAACCTCAGCAGTTAGATACCGGAGGGGTTAGGATTCCGTTTTCTACTTTTTTGCTCGCCGTTATAAGGCATTTCAAAGTACATTTTTCGCAGTTAGTGCCGATTGGGCTCAATCGCGTAACTCTTTTTGAGATTAGGTGTTCTAGTTTGAATCATTCTCCCACTGTCTCGCTATTTCGGGCGTTCTACCGGTTATGCAATCAGGGGAACTGGTTTTCTTTTGAAAACCGGACGGGTAGGAAGGCGAAGAAGTGTTTTATTGAGGTAAGTGTTTTATTGAGGTACTTTCCGGGCTGAAACATTGGAAGGAAAAATTCTTTGTTATAGACCGAAGGGCCATTCCGGATGCCATGGCTTGGAGACATAAAGACTCCAAAATTTCTGATGACTTCCCCATTACTTATCCGGAGGAGCTTGCGGCGGCCCTTAGTGAAACCTTGATACGCCTTAGGAAACCCCTCCCTAGTCTCGTGTGGATGTCCGGCTTGTCAACTATTTGGGAAACTCCGGAACGAGAGGTTATTTTTTAGGGATGCCGAAGGGAATGGTAAAGACCGAGCCTCCTCTTTTTTTATATATATTTTTTTTAGTCTTTGCGCGTTCCTGTTTCTCATCGCTTTTTCTTACTACTGTTTTTGTTTCTTGCCCTGCAGCGGTTACCATGGCTGAGTTTCTAGAGTTGCCTGACTGGGAGGGCACTTCATTCAGTGTCGGCGAGTTACTTCCCGCCGGACAGGAGCGTCCCCGAAGGACGACCCCGCCCAGAGCGGCTGACCAAGCCATTCCGGCCAAAGACAATTTGATGAGGAAGGCGGAGCGGGCAGACGATGACGTCTTGAAAGCTCGCGAGAAGAAGGAGCAGGAGGCTCAAAGGAAGGCTGCCCTGAAGCGAGCCGGAGAGGGTCCGTCTGGCTCGGCACCCAAAAGAAGAAAGCAAACCGTCCTCCACCCTGTTGCTGCCGGGGTCGCCGAGGGTGTTATTGATGCCGATCCCCTCAATCAGGCTTGGCCTTCCGCCGAGCCGAGTGATGACCTGGCGAATGTTGATCTGTTCCTGAACGAGGATGGGGGGGTTCAGGAACATGAAGAGGGAGATAACAACAATAATGCCGAAGGGCATGGGGCTGGAGAGGGGAACGAAGTTGGCGTTGGAGGTGGAGGTGGTGAGGCCGGAGAAGGGGAGGCTGGAAGCAGTCGTCGAGATCATTCGGTCACTCCTCCCATCCGCCTGGTTCACGAGGAGCCGCCGAGGGATTCGCATCCCGCCGCTTCTGACGGTAAATGCATATCCTATGACAATTATTTTATATACGTTTGCCCTTTTCTTTTGACACACGTTTTTTCTTGACAGCTCACTCGGTGCATCATTCTGGGCCTTCTAAGCGGCCTGTAGTTCACATTCTATCGGACCCCGGTACGTGTGACTTTTTGTTATGAATTCATTCGTATATATGTTTTTCGTTATTTAACTGTATTATTAGCTTCTGCTATCACTTTCCTAAGCTTGTTTATGTTCCACACAGATCAATCCGTTGGGCAGGCTGGACGATTCGTGTCGGGGTGGTCTCTGAGGAATGATGTTAGGTTAAACTCCTATCGTGCTTGCAGGGAGTTGCTTGTTCATCTTCCTACCCCTGACGAACAGGAGGCTCTAGATGCTCTGGACAACATCGAGCTCGCCCGCCAAGGTTATGAGCTCCTTGGTTCTAGCATCGTTACTCAGGCGGAGATCCTCCGGCGGTTCCGACACCTGAACGCGGATCATCGAGAGTTGGTCACGATTCATGAGGGTTGTCCGGGGCTGATAGAGAGGGCTGAACTGGAGAGGGACGCTCAAATGGATCGTTATCGGAAGCTGGAGGCTGACTATAACGAGTTGCAATGGAGGTATGAGGCTTGCGTTGAAAGGGAAAAAGAGTTGTTTGATGCCTCCAAGGGGTTCGATCGTGAGAGGGAGGTCTGGCTGGAGAAGAATGCTGAGCAGGCCGAAAGGATCAATCAACTGGAGGCCCAACTAGCTGCCTCCCAGGCCCAGGTTGACAAGCTAACCGCTGATAAGGCTGACTTGACCACAAACCTAGCACAAGAGGAGATTGTTCGTCAAAATCTTGTCAAGTCCCTAATCCCAACCGTATTCCGACGCTTGTCCGATAGCCGTGAATACAAGCAGGCCTGGGCCAAACCATTCAGCCTGGCATATTCTGCCGGATGGATGGATGGCGTAGGGGTAGGCCGTAAGGAAGAGGAGGCTGAAAGAATCTTTGGCACTTCAAAGAAAGTAAACAGGGAAGCTCCCAAGGTCTGGAAGCCGAATTCAACAAGATTTTTACCTTGGAGTTCCCTTACATCAAGAAGATAGCAGATTCTCACCAGCTTCCACTGGGAGATCTTATGAACATCTTCCCAGATTCTTCCTCCCCTCAAGGTCTCCTCGGGTCCTCCAACCTGCCTCCCGGAGACTCCAGCAAGGGTCCTTCCACCGCAGGAAATACTGGAACTCTGGCCGGGGGAAATGTGAATCCTCTTGGTTAATGTATGCCTGTATTAAGAACAGTTTTTAATTTTGTGGGGATAGGGGCCTTCGAGCCTTGGTACAATATTTGTAATAACATTTTTTATTTTGAGGATCCCATATCCTCGGCAATGATCAGCTTCACAATTCTAACTTATGTTGTGTAGATAAATGTATTCACATATATATATTTGGAGTTCATGCATCTGTGACAATTTGTTCATGTTTTGCCGGATCATAAGATGTCCGTCCGGTGAGCTCCGCGTGTGTGAAGCAAAGTTATCGCTCGGTCATCCAAGTCATTTTGGGCATCCGAAACGGTGATGACCGCTCGAGCATCCGGAGCGAAATTATCGCTCGGGCATCCAAGTCATTTTGGGCATCCGAAACGGTGATGACCGCTCGAGCATCCGAAGCGAAATTATCGCTCGAGAACACTTTTATAACCGGTGGGGGCCAGCCACCGGTGGTATTTGTATAATAAATCTGCGGAAAATTCGTCCTTCCCCTTAACTTCGGGAGGAGCTTCATTCATTATAATTGTACCTGTAAGGCACTTTTGTTACATAAAACAGGGAATTCTAACAACATTTTTTTATAAGAAACAATTTCTAAGATTTATGGCATGCCAAGCGTTAGGAATTTCCTTGTCATCCATAGTTTGTAGCTTATAAGAACCGTTGTCGTATGCTTCTATGATCCGGTAAGGGCCTTCCCAGTTGGGACCTAGCTTCCCTTGATTTTCTACTCGGCTAGCTTCGTTTCTTCGGTACACGAAGTCTCCGACCTTGAAGTTAACGGGTCGCACCCTCTGGTTGTAATACTGTTCTACCTTGGATTTATATTTGGCTTCTTGAATAGCTGCCTGATGTGCGTTTTTGCTAGTGCAAGTTTTAAAATTTATAAACACGATTTATCCGATTAATTCTTTAGCACATACGAGCAAATATACTCGTCCGGTGTAATAAAGGTGGGTAAGTCGAGATCGTCCCAAGGGATTTGTTTATTTATAGTAGAACTTGTTTATTAACAAAGGTTGTCAATCCTTGTTTGTATGAATATAGTTTTTTTTAAAAAGAAATCAAATAAGAACTAAGCATATACTTGTGTATAATTCCATGATGAGGTCTAGGAGTATTATTGCAATTATGAATATAAAGTTTGGTGTAAAACTTGTTATGATGCGCAACTAAAAATGAGTAGAAATACAATCGATGATGTATGTCATGTTCTAACTACTACTAAGAATTCAATCTACTAAATGACTCCTTTCGGACATATCAAGATAGTATGACAATTCTATAATCACATGGTTGTTTAGAAAATCAACTCTTTTCTTATGAATTCCTACGAATCCTTTCGGTCCTTTTTCGTGATGAAATCTTCTCAAAATCCATTTTAATAAGTAAATAGGATGGTTGTCAAGCATCATATTCCATACTAATTCGTGCACTAATGTTTTGGAATAAAAACAAGTTGAAAATCCTTTCGGACCTATTTCCCAAAGATTGTTTTTATCAACAAATTAAGCAAGATTAGATATTACTTCAACAAACTCATAAAATAGATATGTTTTCATGCATCACCTTTTTAGTAAAAGAATACTCCATAACCAATCACATCATACACACAAGTATATCACAAATTACTCCATAGCAATCATAAATAAACACAAGTAGATAATAAAACTTTCATTAAACGTAAAGTAACAATTGTTCATTATAAGAATCAAGGTGTACCTAGTCTTGAGAATTACAATGACAAGAATCACGTGGAACTATAGCAACCACACTCTAGATAAACTATTCACCACACTAGTGAACAATTCCCAACTCGAACCAAAGATTGAGACTTTACTCAACTCTTTCTGACGTTTTTCACACTTAGTAACCTTAGAAAATGAACTAGTAACACTTTAGTGTAACAATAATATTGATAAAAGATGGTACATGTAATCTAGAGGCTAAGTACTCATTATATAGCCTCATAACTCTTCTCTTCCAAGTAAAAACGTCCCATGATAGTTAATAACCAGAAATGATCAGCCACCAATGATTATGGAGAGTAAATACACCTTTAAATGCGAATTTGTAACAGCAGCAGTTCCCCAACCGATCGGCTGAAGGTCCAACCGATCGGTTGGAGTCTTTTGGTCAAATTCCAGCCGATCCGGTTGCGGGTTGCAGCCGATCGGCTGGATGCCTCCACTATGTTGTTTCTTTGACTTTTCTTCGCCGATTCTTTTCGCATGTGTTTCCTTTCTTCGTGGCATGTCTTGGTACATTAGAACTTGATATTTCTTTGGTAAATATGTATAGAAAGCTCGTCTATATCAAATCCTTTGTCCATGCGTTAATTTCATCCTTCTCTTCCATTCGAATCTTTCCCCAACAAGCATGATCACTTCGTTTCTTCACTTTTAAGCATCTTTTCACTACTTTTGGCTATATTTGCATGTATAAACACTTTTCCACGATTAAGTAAAAAATGTATACAAATATGACCAATTTCCATACGAAAAACCAACAATAACGCTTCTAAAAACATGTTAACTTTGAGCGTTATCACTGCCGCTTCCCTTTTTTCTTGTAGGAGGTCCAGGTTGAGGCGCTGCTCTTCATCGTTTCGGCTGAGTACCAAGAGTTGATCTTCTTCGTCTCGTGTTTCATCGAACATCATTGTCCGGTGGGTTGGCATTCCAATTTCGGTCGGGATTACGGCTTCACTGCCGTAAGTCAGACTGAATGGCGTTTCACCGTTGCTGGTCTTGAGGGATGTTCTGTGGGCCCATAGCACATTGGGCAACTCGTCGACCCATCCGGCACCTACTCTTCCCAACCTTGTCTTTATTCCTTCCATCAGACTTCTGTTTGCCCGTTCCACCAGACCGTTTGCTTGCGGATCGGCCACCGCGGTGTTCATTTGTCTTATGTGCAACTTCTCGCACCACCCCTTGAATGGTTCCTTAACAAAGTTGGTCCCGTTGTCCGTCACTATTACTCCCGGCAGGCCATACCGGCATATGATGTTTTCCCATACAAACTTTTTCACGTCCTTTCCGGTTGTTCTGGCCAGTGGTTTCGCTTCGATCCACTTGGTAAAATAATCTATCGCCACTATGACGAACTTGACTTTTCCCGGTGCCTCCGGCAGCGGCCCCAGTACATCCATGCCCCACTGGTAGAAAGGCCACGGAGACATGATAGAGGTGAGGAAGGTTTTAGGCAGTTTTGGAACCGGAGCGTGTATCTGGCATGAATCACATTTCCGTATTTCCTCCCTAGCGTCTTTATGCATACTTGGCCAGTAATATCCTTGTCGCATCAGTTTTGCCACAACGGACCTAGGACCGGAATGCATTCCACATATCCCTTCGTGCACCTCCCTGACGAGGTAATTGGCTTGTAGCGGACCCACGCACCGCAGCATAGGGCATAAGTATGACTTTTTGAAGAGGATTCCGTCTTCCATCATGTAGTGGGGAATTTTCATTCGTAGGCTCCTTGCTTCGGTTTCATTCTCCGGCCAGATCCCCTCCTCCAGACACTTGGTGATGGGGGTCATCTAATTCGGTCCTTCCTCCTCTACTATTGCATTTATTTCGCTTTCTTCGGTAGAGGGCTTTGCCAGAACCTCTACTAGGATCTCCTTTGTGAGATGATTAAAAGTGACGGAGGCCAGCTTGCTTAACACATCAGCCTTTTGATTTTGGGCCCGGGGAATGTTTCTTATTTTGAATTTCTGGAACAAGGCGATGTATTGTTTTGCCTTGGCGAGGTACCGGATCATGTTCTCTGTTGTGGCCACAAAATCTCCATTAATTTGACTTGCAACCAATTTTGAGTCTACTCTAACATCGATTGCTTCTACTTTCATTTTTAGGGCGATACGGAGACCGGCCAGCAAAGCCTCATATTCGGAATCGTTATTGGTGCTGTTGAAGTTCAATCGTAAGGCGTATGTGAATTCTTCCTTGGAGGGGCTAATGAGGACCAACCCTGCTCCCGCCCCCATTTTACTTGATGCACCATCAGTGTATAGAACCCATTCATTTGACTCCGATAGCTCACATATACCTCTACCTTTCTTCGCCAGCCCAGTTGACTCCACTCCCACTGGAATCTCTGTCAAAAAATCCGCAAGGACCTGCCCCTTGACCGCATTCCGGGGCGTATATTTGACGTCATATGCCCCCAGCTCTACCGCGTATTTGGCCAGCTTTCCGGACGCCTCCGGTTTATTGAGGGTTTGTCTAATCGGCTGATCCGTAATGACCGTTATGGGGTGAGCCTCAAAGTATCTCCGTAATCTTCGTGAGGTATGTAGCAAGCATACCGCTAGCTTCTCTAGGGGAGAATAATTCCTTTCGGTTTCATTCAAGGTTCGACTAACATAGTGGACGGGGAGCTGTTTTCCGGACCGCTCTGTGAGTAGCACTGAACTCACCGCTCCCGCCGACGCAGCGAGATACACATACAAGTTTTCCTTGGGCCTGGGTGTGGTTAATGAAGGTAGTTCCAGTATCAGCCTTTTTAGATTTTGGAAAGCTTCCTCGGCCTTTTGGGTCCACCGGTATTCATCCTTGTTTTCTTTTGTAATATTTTTAAGTGTCTCGAAGAAGGGAAGTGACTTTTCTGCCGAACGGGACAAGAATCGGTTTAGTGCCGCTAACTTTCCGCTGAGACTTTGCATCTCCTTTAACGTCTCCAGAGATTTCATTTCGGCTATAGATTTGGTTTTCTTCGGATTGACTCTGATTCCTTCGGATGTAACCATGTACCCTAGGAATTTTCCTTCTTCTACCCCAAATGAACACTTTTTTGGATTTAACTTCATCTTAATCCTCCTGAGGTTGTCAAAGGTCTCTGCTATGTCTGCCAACATCGCTCTTTCGGACTTGCTTTTGATGACCATATCGTCTACATGTGCTTCCAAGTTCCTGCCTATCTGATTTCCGAACGCTGAATCCACCAGGCATTGGTATGTAGCCCCCGCATTCTTTAGACCGAAGGGCATTTTGGTGTAACAATAAGTGCCTTGTTCCGTGTAAAATGCTGTTTTTTCTTCGTCCTCCGTCGCCATCTGTATCTGATGATACCCCTTGTATACATCCAAAAAGCATTTATACCTGAAGCCCATGACGGATTCGATCTTCCAGTCTATCTCCGGCAACGGATAGTAATCCTTCGGGCATGAGGAGTTCAAGTTTTTGAAATCTATGCACATCCTCCAGCTTCCATCACACTTTTTAACGAGAACCGGGTTAGATATCCAGGTGGGATACCGGACCTGTCTGACAATGCCGACTTTCAGCCATTCTTGCACCTCTTTTGCTATCACCTGATTTTTCTCCTGAGAGAAAGTTCGTCTTTTCTGCGCTACGGGTGTGTCCTCCATTCTGACATTAAGGTTGTGTTGCGCTAGGAACTTAGGCACTCCGGTCATGTCTGACGGCTGCCAAGCGAACACGTCTTTACTTCGTCTTAACAGGTCTATCAGTTTCCTCCGGCATCCTTGAGAAAATCCTGTTCCGATAGTTACTGGCTGATCAGGGTAGGCCGGGTGTACCAACACTTCTTCTGTGGGGGCCGGTTCGTTTTTATTGTCACGAAAGGTTGGCTCGTCGGTTAATCCGTTTTCCTCTTCGGGCACTAACTGTTCTTCCTCCCGTTTACGACATTCTAAGATAGTTGCGGCTCTTGTCACCAGGGTTGCTATTCCCCCGGATGTGGGGAACTTCATCATGGCGTGGAGGGTAGAAGGGATAGCCCTCAGTTCTCGTAACCCACTTCTTCCCAGGATGATGTTGTAAGGAGACGCAGACCGGATAACTGAAAATTTCATCTTAGTTTTCCGGTACAGACCATGATCGCCTAAGCATACGTTTAGCTCTATCTTTCCCAATGGCTTGATGACTTCACCGGAGAATCCTATTAACGGGGAATCGGTTCTCTTCAGTTTTGACTTGATCGGCGGACTCAGGTTATTAAAGCAGTGTTCATACATAACCTCTACGGATGCGCCCCCATCTACAAATACTCTTCGAATCAAATATCCTTCCACTTCTGCTTCGACTATGAGGGGTTCTTCCGTCAAGTCATTCGACAGTACCGGCGGGAATGTGATCGGAACTTGCATCCATGGTTCCTCTTGTTCCCTCTGTTTTCTTTTAAAAGTGCCCACGCTCCCTATTACATTTATCACCTTCCCCTTTGCCCGGTTGTTCTCCTTTGGTTGTTCCCTTCCTTGCTGTCGGACATTCCGTATCAAGTGATCAAGCTTTCCGGATTCTAATGCTGCCTCCAATTGCTTTTTCAACTGATGGCAGTCATTGGTGAAGTGTCCTTTCTCTCCATGATAATCGCAGTACCTGTCGGCGTTTTCTTTGCTAGGTCTACCCACCAGCGGAGGGGGTGGGGAAGACGAAGCTGGTGTTCCGTTGCCAATATTTCCTTCGGTTGTTTGATCAGTGCCATTAGATTCGGCCTGCGATTTTCATATCTTCCGGTGTCCCTGTTCTTGACGTCCCCTTTGTAAAAGTTGTCACTCCGTGGTGGCACATACGGGGAGTACGGCTCCTTGAACTGGTACTCTCCTCTGCGGTCACCTCTTCTTTTTTCCGCGTAGGATCCCCTGGCCCTGTCAACCCTTGGGGGAAAGTTATTTTTTCGCCCGTACTCTTGCATCTCTCCTTTCGGGAGTTCTGCGCTCCGGTAGGCTGCCTTTGACCTTACGAAATCGTCCACCCTGGTCATCATCTCCTTAACGGTACGGGGTACTTGTTCAGAAAATCGTTCTGCGAGGTCCGGACATTTGTGCGCATTCATAAAAGAGGAGATGCGCATAAGCTCCGGCACCCCCTGTATATAACTGGCCTCATCCGTCCATCTTTCTTTGAAATCTGGGAGCGTCTCATTTGCCCTACGGGTGATCTTGGTGATCTCCGTAGGATCCTTTATCCCCTTTTGTCGAAGAGAGAAACGGGTCAGGAACTGCTCCCTTAATTCCTCCCAGCCGTCGATGCTACTAGGCTCCAGTCGGCTGAAACAACTCTGCGCGGCCCCGTCCAACGTTTGCTGAAACATCCGGCACCACACAGGCATGGGCCATTCCCCTTGTTGCCCAGCTCCCGAGAACCGGGTGAGGTGTCCGTCTGGATCAGTTGACCCGTCGTACAGCTTTAAGTGCCCCGGCATTGTGTATTTCTTACCGGTGTACTGCACTATCCTCCTGGTAAACGGTGATCGGAAGGCTTCTTTGTAAGGTTTGTCTAACTCATTGCCCAATACCTCTACGGCCTTGCCCTTGCCTTTGCCCGCTTCATCTTCCTCGTCTCCGAAGTCCAACCGTATTGGTTTTAGGAGACTGCCTCCCAAGGCGTTGTGCTTATTAATCATCTCCTTTAGGGCTGTTGTTTGACGGAGGATCTCGTCCTCCAAGCTGGGTGGTTCACTGTTATCATTGAGGTTTAAGTCTGTTTCGTTGTTGTTTGATCCTTCCCCTCCCTCATGATTGAGGGGGGTTTGGAAAAGTAGACCAGACATTGTTTAGCCTAGAGTAGACTGAGCAACGGGTCCCACGGATGGCGCCAATTTGTTGAAGTAAAAATCTGCACCCCGTTCGTGTCCACCGGCAGGCCACAATTTCAGCTATTCGAGCTTCTAATTATCTGCACAAAAGAAAGGCGCACGTTAGCTCGCCCCGGGTTTTATCCCAGGACCAAGCTCCGGCGTGAGAGTAAGTATGTGTACAAGGCCGAAGGGGGGAAATTTAATGAGAGTAAATACTAATGTGTGTGTGTTAGTTGTGTGCAATAAATAGGGTTGGGGTATTTATACTACCCAACCTCGATACCTGTGTGGGGTAGGTGTCAGTCCACTTATCCAGTGATCGCCGAGCTATACCTATTTGGCAGAGTAGGTGTCAGTCCATGTGGCTAGGGGTAATCCCTGAAAACCCGGGATGGCGGCGCACGTGGGTCAGGCAGACCACTTGGGGTTAGAGTCAATCCGTGCCTTCCGGCCTGTTATCTACCGTCCGGTCATATGTCATGCCGTCCGGCCTGTGAGATCCGGAGTATACATCAACAATGAGCAATTTGGTTAAAACTCTACCCTCTTTCAAATTTCGTCTCCCAAATCTACTTGGTTAAAATTTGGAACCATTCGCAAGAATTATCTTACATCACTAGTCCCCCTTCTAAATTAAAATGTTATAACTCATTTTTACTTTGCTACGATTCATGTGATCTACGCACTCTTAGCTATCATATTCCACCATCACACTTCTAAGCCACACTCTATCCACTAACTTATGCCTCTTTTTAACAACATTACATCATCCCCGTCACCTTTTCCTATAGTTGATTCTATCATTTCCTATATGCCTCTTTTTAACAACATTACATCATCCCCGTCACCTTTTCCTATAGTTGATTCTATCATTTCCTATATTTCTACCAGCATCAACGTATTTTTCTCACATTATTTCTAAAATTTCCAACAAGGATTACTTGTCACTTGGGAAAATTTGCTAGTCTGACTATATATGAGTCAATTTTGAACATTATATTCTTCATAATCTACAAAAGTTCTATATTACTTCATGTCACTTACGGTTATTCAATCATTCTCTTCTCTATGTATTAAGATATTTCCTAAGTCTAATCCAATTTCCTTGACATATAACCGCTAATCTCTTTCCAAAATTTGTATAATACTCTTTTCTTTTAAAAATTTATTCTACAGGTTTCACTTTTAATCTTAGTGTCATCGACTTTGATTTACGCTTATCATTATTCTCAACAATGTGTACATAATTAGCTTCCACTTTCCAACTATCTTGTGCCGCCTTTAGCATCTCATATAAAGTTTTAAACATTTTTAGTCGTATATAAAATGTTGCCGGAGTCTATAAATTTTCTCTTCCTAACTTTGTCCCAACATTCGGGTGTCCTATATCTTTTTCCTTATTACATTCCATATGGTGGCACAGCTATGTGCACATTATAACTAATATGATAAGAAAATACTACCAAGAGTAAAAGTCAATCTATCACATGGTTGGGCATGATGGAATGTGATTCTATTTGGAGAAGTCGTGGTAAAGAAACAAAGATGTTGAAATTCAAAAGTGTGAATATCAATGACTAAAATAAAAATTGACTGCACAAAACTCAAAAAGTGAAAGTAGTTATATTTTCGAATAATTATCCCTAATAAAATATAGCAAACAGCAACGAAATTTCCAATTCTAGCAACTTTAATAATATGAAAATGGGAACATATGCAAACAATTTTATAAACCAAAAAAATCATTAGCTAAATAAAAGTAACTGTGAAGCTCTATAACGCAACTTGCTCCAAAGTAAAAGGTTATAAAGAAAAAAGAAGCTGAAATGGTTATTTTAGTGAACCGGTGAAACTAATAACCCAAACAAACTCGTGATGAACCGGATCTTTTAATTATCCGGTTTTGCTAGACCTCGTGTTAGAGACATGAGATGGACCAGTCAACCAACCAAACCAAAGCGTTGACCAAAGGAACAAATAAATAAGGACCTTCATCCCAAATTAGTTTTTGGGGCAAAAACAAAACTCAGACAATGTAAAAGAAATGAGGCGACAGAGGGAATGGATGTTTTCCAAGGGTTGTTTACCCCCTCTGCTGTCAATGATTTTCTACTTTGCCCCCAATTAAACAACCCTTTTTATATTAATAAGAGTAAAATACACCGTTCGTCCCTAAACTTATACCCAGAAAACATGATTGATCGATTGATAGATCGATTAGTTTATTTATTTATTTTTTTTATTTTTTTTTTTCTTCCGGTTGATGGATATCAACTGGCAGCTGATAAGTATATACAGAGACAGACATTGATATTTCCACAAGGACGATTTATGTAATTTACTCTATCTTTAATTATTAGAGGCTGTGATGATGAATTTCTATAAAACATTGTCTGAGTATATCGAATAAAGTTGAGATTTTCCGCATCTTGGCTTGGCATTTATATTATTGCAGCCATGGCGGTTTAGTCCTCTTTCTTTTGATTCATTTCACAGATCTGAGCCTCATATAAATTACTTTTTGCTTCATTGTTTAGATATCTGTTTCCATTGAAATTTTCTGGAATTTAAAGTCCATATGCACAGATGCAGTTGTTAATGTTTTCTGTCAATTGGGTTCTTTTATATATATATATATATATATATATATATATATATAAGTATATATAATTATATAAGTATATATACTATATATATATATAATATAATATAGTATATATAGTATATAGTAAGATATAATTATATACCTATATATATTCACATTTTATTATATAAAAGATTTGTTCATTTATTTTCTTTCTAGTTTAGATTGTTTACAGATAAAAGAGATTCATTATGGTTGTGAAACTTTGGTTTTTGCAGAGCTATTATCACAATCATATTCTATGTGGACAAAGATGATGAAAGGTCGTATGGACACCATGGGAAAGCATATGGCCGAGTCTCACATGTAGATGACAAACATGGATGGTTTTTAAAACAGTGACTGACATTTTGGATATGATTCACTCACTGTCCGCCGGATAACATGTTGAAATTAGTAATGGACTAATGGTATGAAGACAAACTTTTGTTGAGATGTGTGGGCTGAGAGAACGGTGATAAAAATGGAGTTCCTTGTATTTATGCTCTATTTGATAAGCAAAGACAGGAAAGTAAGTGAATTTGGCTCTGGTGCGGAAACATACGCCTCTGCTAAATTGTTACAGTTGGCATGGCGTGTACTAATTAGAAGGGTCAAAACTCAAAATGGGATTATTAGAGGTGGAAGCTGCACTATGGCCTAGGTGTGAAGAACACCATGCCTCATTCATCTGTCCTTGGCATTATGGGAGTTCATACTTGAGCGCACATTTAGTTCGTCTTTACCGCACTTCCTATAAACAATTGACCTGATACATATGAGAATAGGATTCTGGATGAATGCCTGATGCCATAAGTTGCTCTGTTGACATTTTCAGTAATAAGAAAGGATTCAGAGATGGAAATGGTAGAAGAAACAAAGGACTTGGTTTTCAGCGCAATGTGTGGATGGTTTTCAGCAAGGTGGGTTCATAATGAACAAGTGTGGGAACACTCAGTTTGTACTTTAGAATTCAATGAATATATATATATAGTGTTGGCACTTGAATTAGAGGCTCTCTTGCAGGCACTTACAGTTAAAAAGGAAGCAAGGTTTAGCTCACAAGAAGTTGAGAATTTAAAGCGACTCTGAAATGACAATTAGGGCGGAAGAAGTTTTCCAGCAAGAATTTAATGTTATCACAATCATACTTTATGTGGGCAAGGCTGATCAAATGCAACTATGAACATCAGTGATTAGCATATGGCCTGTCTGACCGGAAAAAAAAAAAAAAAAAAAAANAAAAAAAAAAAAAAAAAAAATGTTTGGAAAAACGAGACCAGCATTTTGAACAGGAATCACACACTCATAGAGCTGATAAAGATGTGGCTTTTTGATAAAGATATGGAATGATGAGACCTAAGTTGTTACAACTAGATCTCATGTACTAATTAGAAGGGCCCAGTTATGGCAATGTTGGTCAAAACTCAAGATGGATAAATGGCGGTGGAAGATTCCCTATGTCCTAATTGTTAGGAAGAGTGTGTAACTGTCGATCTCTGTCCATTGACATTATGGGGAGTGCAGGGTCATGGATGATCATGCATAACATCCAGTTAAATGTTGACCTGCCAAAACTATTGATATATGGCCAGAACTTTTTGTTTTGCTGTGAACATTATTCATTGAATTCAGAAAGATTAGTACACTAAAGGTAAAATGGGATCGTAGGATAAATATTTGAAACGATAAATGAAAGAAGGGGCTTGGGTTTTATAAGACTTGATGGCATGAGGTGTAAAGTCGATAATAAGGGTAGAATTGGTGGCTGCATAAAGAATTGGAAGGTTGGATCTGTGTTTTGAAAGTTAATAAACTAAAAAAAGGTGTTGGCGGTTGAGTTGAAAGGTACTACTGCAGTTAAAAGGAAGGTGCGAGTTTCAAGAAGACAAGAATAACAAGTAGACAGAAAGTGAAATATGTGGGGGATGTTGTAAGGAAGATTTTTTCTGCAACAAATGATATGAATGGTGCTGATTTAGTCCACATTAAGTGTAACCTGTATGGTAATCGCCATTTAGGTAGAGTTTATTTTGGTACTGAAGTTCAATTGGCAACCAAGCTAGCTCAACAAACTTATTGACTTTTGATTTTAAAATCTCACTGTATTGATGAATAAGAAAGCTTGTTAATGCTAGTCTTTCAGAAAATGAGAACAAATATATCGATGAAGGAAATATTGAACTGTCAGAATCAAAAATGAAATTTGAAATCTATTTATATACACAGCTGGATGAGGCTATTGCATACTGAGAATTGGGAAATATTTATCCTAATGAAACTTGTGTTGAGAAATAAGTCTAATCACAACACGGTGTCTGACAATTTCAGGAGCCGTATTTAGGCTAAGGCGGTCTGAGATCATTTAGTGAAGTCAGCTGAGCGAAAATGTGATCTGATTCTAATTGTGCATAAGTGAGAAATTAGAGTCTGTTGTTCCATTGCTACTGAAAGAGAAGAAAACCCTAAATGTTTAGCTTTCATCCTGTGTTTGGTGATAGAAAGTCTTGCATTTATATGTTGCTTCAATTATTTCACTGCTAAAAAGCAGCACACAGTGCCCTTCTACACAAACTAGGGGGGACAGGCTTAATACAGGACCTAATAAAAAATACATAAAGGGTCCAAGTGTTAAACATATATAAGATAGTTACTGCTACTAAACTATTTGGGAGCTTGGTTATCACTATCAAGCACAAACAGCCACTAAATATAACTAAATGGTCAAAAATAGTTTACATAGGTTCCAAACTGAGCTTACTAGATCCATGTATGCATCTTACATAAATTTCAATAGACATGAGTAGTTGCAAAATAGACCAAATGAAAATAAATATAACTACTACTTAGGTCCTAATTCCTGTGGAATTGGGTATTGGTTTTATCGAAATTAGCTCCTAATTAGAACTAAATGAACCTACTCAGGTTCCAAATTCTCTTAACTTCAAATTAAGTCATCCTTTCATAATAGATGTCCAACATCACTTATTAATCAAAGTTGGTATCTGAAGACCTTAAGCACAGCTATCAGATGTCACTAATGTTATTCTTGTCACATATCCCTCCTACTTAAGAGAACAACCATCAAACAAAGTGCTAATGGCCCTTCTATGTGACCAAATCAGCATATAGGCTAGTTGTGTCCACAAGTCAGCCTCCTACATATGTATTTATTAAGCTTATAACAAATGTGACCTCCTTCCAATATCCATTGAAATGCCTGGCATTTTCAAAACGGCTGCTTCTTAAATAATATGAACATTCTCACTGAAAGCACACTATATCAATTAGAGTATTTCATAACTCAAGCAATAAATTAGTAATCCACGGATCCACCATTGGAAGGCAAAGTTAGTATCCATAAAAGAAGGATGAACAAAACCACTGATACTAACGGCAGGAGAACAAACATCAAACGACATTAAATATATGGTTTCCAAACATAAAACAAAATCTAACTTAAAAACTCATTTATATGGATTCCAAACAGCATGAAATATATGGTTTCCAAACAAACGTCAAACGGAATTAAACATCATAACAACACAGGTTCAAATTTTAGAACTGTAAATGAAAATCTCATACTTATAACAACTAGCATAAGCTAAATTCCCCACACCAGCTACAGAGCCCAGCTGCTACTGACCATGGAAATTATCCTGTAAGCATTTTTACAAATATACAATGTAATATCAGTTACTAAACTGGACTGGATAAACATTTTTACAAACATATCACTCACCTTCCAGATAACCAATACTACAGCAGCACCTTTTAACAATATTTCTTGTTAAGGTCAATTCCCAGAACCGCCTTTCTTTTCCGACCATTACACGCTGCATCATGAATGGATAACTTTTGCAACCTTCCAGCCTCCACTAAAGTTTCAAAAGATGTACCTTTTTCACCATTAGTTAAAGAGTCAAGAAGAGATGGCCCACCTGTTTCAATTTTAGTACACTTTTTCACATATTCTGTAGCCTTTTCCTTTGCCAGAATAGCTTCTGCCACCATTATGTCAGCATCATATGCTAACTCATCATGTGCGACAGATATCGAATTATGCGCAATCTTTGCAGCTGCAAAAAGCAAATGTGCCGCATTCACATCAATACCCTTAGAAAACCCATCTTTTCCTTTATTCTTTATATCCTTTGACATGAAAATTAGTCCATCTGGGTTTATGCAAGTGGAGCACATTGAAGCTGCTCCCACGGGACTGCCATTAGTAGACATACAGATGCCATGAGAATAAGAATGGCATCTGTTACAGCGGGAGATATTTGGTGTAACACCATCAATCCTATGGGGAACCAAACAGGTTGGACAAAAAGATAGAGGGTGCGAAAACAGGACACACGAGGTGCAGAATTTCTGGTCTTTGCCTTCGAACCAAACAAGGTGAAGAAATTTTTGATCTACACAATGACAGTGGTCGCAAATTGTATCTTTGAGTTCTGGAGTGATTTCTTGACTCATCTTCTAGATCCGGTTTCCACCAAATCAACAAAATTAGGGTTTATGTGATAATATAGTAGCGGAAGAGAGGTGGGTGGACAAGGGCCGTTAGATTGCAAGTCCAACGGACGGCCAGATGGTAAGTAGGTTGTAATTTTCATTTAAGGCACCTAATATATAAGGCAAATTCCACAAACATCCATATATTTTTACTTTCTTCTTAATACCACCTCCTAAAAATGGTTTAGAATCTCAACGACATAGATCTTATGTTGTTAATGTCTACCCTACCCCATTGACCTACAAAACCATAAAATTAATGATCAACTTGTAAAGCTGAAAAATTATGCATAACGTCTGTATTTCAATACTTGTGAACCGGCTTTTAAAAAATTAATCAAGTATAATGTTCGTACAACATAATTTGTTTCCATTTACAGTTAATTATGTGCATCAAATACAGTGCAGAACTACATTACGTTCTCTATTTTGCCTTTAGAAAGAGGCAACTTATGCTTTTACTGTTACTGTTTTAAAATAGTAAGAGAGCGCATGCATCAACACACATATAGATGTAAATATTGAAAAGGAAATAAATAATTCATAGCACTACAACTAGAAACTAGCAAGGACTAAAAAAAGGATGTATCAGTGGCCATGGGGATATTAGAAAGATCTACAAAGATTTGAGTAGTTAGTCATTTATTAATTGTTCCTATCATAAGCCACAAGAGCTCAAGACACCAAATAGATGGTGAAACTGCCTAGTGAACCATTGATAAAAATGAATACGCTTCCATACCTGATTTACATATCTTATAAATTACTTTTGTGACCATGATATAAACACAAAACCATTAGATGTCTTGTGCTCAACTCTCAGACCATCTTTATACTAAGCCCTACTCATAGATCAATTCTAAGTGTAACAAATATGAGGTACATTGCAGATCATCTTCAGAAATTCAGTTGATGTATAATTGTGCAAACATAGAATGACTTGGCTACAACTATAGGAAATCATCTACTTGTAAAGATGTGAAATAATACACAATGTTTCTATTTAAATACAGCCACATTACATTCTCTTTTGGTACATATATTTAACTAGTTTAAATGTAAGTGCAAATTAACTACAAAGTAGAAACTAATCCCAGTAATTAGTTAAAACTCTTTTATCTATTTTTTCCTTGTTTGTTGGTCCCTGATTATAAGTTCCCATTATACCCATCGCCTATAGGAACGAGGCAACTATTCCTACTGTATTTCCTGTCCTGCCTCAAGAAGCTTAGATCCTATTAGAAAAATAAGTTCTCATAGTGGAAAAAACATGTCACTATCGATGTATGCTATTGTTAGGGCTTGGGAGCCAGTAAATGAGAATCTACACAAACATGTCACATAAGCTGCAACAACCCAATGAGAAAGAAGACAGAGTGCTAGTTTTGGCCTGATAAAGATGCAGGTTATGATTCGGGTTAAATAAACAATTAAGAATGGAAACATAAACGTCAAATGAGAAGGAAATAAAAGTATATAAGTAGAATGGAGTATCAGGGGGATTCAAAAGATGTAGAAAGATTAATATGATACAGATGGTGAAACTGCCTGATTTTATATCTTAAAAATCACTTTAATCCTATGAAAAACTCTATTGTGATATATTCAGTTAATGTATAAACCATTTGGGTTAAAAATTAGTCTATGGTAAACACTTGGTTTGTTAAGCATAAAAGGAGTTAAACTTTTATAACTAGATGAAAGAACAAGTGAAAAGGGATATAAGCAGTCGATAGTATCGCAAATTGGAGCCAGTTGACTCAACTGGTCAATTGGAAGTTCTTAAAAACCATATCAAAAGTAAAAGAAATATATAAGTGATTTACCTTCCTGTTTATTTGGTAGGAAGAAGATATGATATGCCTTGATTTGACGGTGGAGGAAATGCCACACATCGCCGCCGCCTGCCTACCTTCTTCACTCCAAGCAGTTGAAGGAAAGAAAGGTGTTTGTGTACGTTTGTGAAATTATCATAAAAATGATTGTTTAACAAGGTCCCCATCCCAAACCGATGAGAAACTCATGTCTTTTGTGGTTTATTATTGTTTTTACACTATAAATAATTTAATTTTATGCAATAGTTAAAAAATCGAGAAGCCATTATTAAAACTTAATTATTAGCTTTATTCTTTCAACAATAATATTAAACATAAAAAATGATAATATTAAACATAAAAAATCGGAGGTATTGGATCATGTTATCTTCTTTAGCCTCGTATTCGCCTGACACTTGATTTGCCACCAGTCTTGAATCTACGTTTGCTTCTAGGTTGCGTACACCCATTCGTGTTGCAATGCGTAGTCCTGCGATTAGGGCTTCATATTCTGCCTCGTTGTTCGTGGCAGTGAATTCAAAGCGCAAGGCATATGTGAATTCCATTCCTTCTGGATTGGTGAGAATAAGGCCTGCGCCTGAACCATCTACGCATGAAGATCCGTCCGTAAACAGGATCCATGGTTCTTGCAATTCCACCTTGGGTGGTTGATTTATGTCGTCGGTGTCTGGCTTTTCAATGATGAAGTCTGCGAGTATCTGTCCTTTGACTGCGGTGCGTGGTCTATAGGAGATATTATGTTCGCCTAGCAGTACACTCCACTTCTGCAATCGTCCCGATGCATCGGGTTTGGAGATCACTTGCTTGATGGGTTGGTCTGTGATCACCACTATGGGGTGCGCCTGAAAGTATCTGCGCAGCCTCTTGGCTGCAAATACTAGCGCCAGTACTAGTTTTTCCATCGGGCTGTAGTTGATCTCCGTTTTCTTAAGCGCCTTGCTTACGAAGTACACAGGTGTTTGTACTGAGTTCCTATCCGTCAATAGTATTGCGCTTACTGCCCCATGAGTCGCGGATAGGTACATTATCAACTCCTCCCCTGGTCGGGGTGCGACTAATTTGGGAAGCGCTGCTATTGTTTGCTTGAGCTGCTGAAACGCTTCCTCCGCTTCGGTAGTCCAGCGAAAGTCTCCCTTTTTTGTGCACTTCTTTAGTGTTTTAAAGAGTGGTAGGGATTTGTCCGCTGATTTGGATAGGAATCTGTTTAGACCGGCTAGCTTTCCATTCAGGGATTGGACTTCCTTTAACGTACGTGGTGAAAGAAGTTGGATGACTGCTTCCGTTTTCTCTGGGCATAGTTTAATGCCATCCGGTTCTATCAAGTACCCTAAGAACATGCCTTCTGTAGCGCCAAAAGTACACTTCTTAGGGTTCAACTTCATGTTGATTTTTCGTAGTGTTTTGAATGTTTCTTCAATATCTCGCACTACTTCTTCCTCAGTATGGCTTTTAATGACTAGGTCATCAACGTAGACTTCCAGGTTGCGACCCACTTGCTTCTCAAATGCATTATCCACCAAGCGCTGGTAGGTGGCACCTGCATTCTTTAGTCCAAAAGGCATCTTTGTGTAACAATAGACGCCTTGGCTTGTATGGAAAGTTGTCTTTTCCTCATCCTCCTTAGCCATTTGGATTTGGTGGTACCCTTTGTATGCGTCCAAGAAGCATTTGAAGGGATATCCACATAAGGATTCCACTTTCCAATCTATTTCCGGCAGTGGGTAGCAATCCTGAGGACATGCTTTGTTGAGGTCTGTAAAGTCTACGCACATTCGCCAACTGCCATCGCTCTTTTTAACCATGACTGGATTAGATAGCCAGTCATGGTAGTAGACTTCTCGCATAATGCCTGCATCCACAAGCTTGTGTACTTCTTCCAAGATGGCTTTCGCGCGCTCTGGAGCTTGGTCGCGCTTTTTCTGCCTTATTGGTGGGTATCCTTGTCGGATTTGTAGCTTGTGTTCTGAGATTGATCGGGGTACGCCAGTCATGTGTTTCGGCTCCCATGCGAAGACATCCAGATTTTTCTGCAGGAGTGCGCACACAGCTGCTTTCCCTTTATCCGACAACGAACCTCCAATTGACACCTGTTGTTCAGGGTAATCAGGGTGTATTGCCACTTTTAAGTTTGGTATTTTGGCTGCGCCATGTTCTGGAGTGTGCGTTGCCTCACATGTAACTGTATTACATTCCTCGGGAGGCACAGCGTTGTTGTAAAGGGTGACAATGCCGCCTTCTACTGGGAATTTTAGCATTCCATGTGCCGTGGATGGTACTGCGCGGAGGGCTGATATTCCTGATCTTCCGATGATGCCATTGTATGGCGAGGGAGATCTAATCACCATAAAGTTCATCCATGCCTTTGTGGAGTGCTCCTTGTTGCCGACCGTGACTAGCAACCGTAGTTGTCCTATTGGCCATATTTTTTCTCCCGTGAAGCCTGTTAACGATGATGTGGCGGGGATCAATTGGTTTTGTATCTCCGGTCGTAGTCTCTTGAAACAATGTGCGTACATTATTTTCGCGGATGCTCCTCCATCAACATACATGCGGTGGATATTGTGACCCCCCGCATATATTTCAATGGTGAGCGGCTCCGCCACTGCGTTGTCCGCAGTCAACTTTGGGAAAGAAATTTCATCGTTAGGAGAGAACCTCTGGCTGACCTTTTGCTTGACTTTGCGCTGCCATGATTGTATCATGTAAATTGTATCTGCCTTGTCTTTAGGTGGTTCTTTTTTATCTCCGGTTCTTTGCTTATCCTTCCCTTCTTTAATGTTCTTGACTAAGTGGTCCATCCTGCCCTCTTTTACTAATTTATCAATTAGTTGGCGTAGCTGGACGCACTCATTCGTTGTGTGGCCTTTCTGTCCATGATAGTCGCAGTACCCATTCCCTATGCGCTTTCCTTCTGGAGTGCACATTGGTGGGGGTTTAGGAAAATTTGCTCCCTCTGTTGCGAATATCTCTCTAGGAGTTTTTGTCAACGGGGTATACTTGTCGTTCCCCCGTGCGCCTCCGTCATTGCGATAGTTCTTGTTACGATTGCCGCCATGGTCATTGGATTGTCTCCTTGACTGTTCTTGCGGTCTGTAGTTCGAGTATCCTTTCTTGCTATCCGCGACGGCGGCTTCTCCTTGAATGAAAGACCTTGTGCGCTTCATTAGTTCGTCGAAGGTTTGGGGAACTTTATCATTTAATTTTTTGATAAGGCTTTGGTTGTTAATCCCATTCATGAATCCTGAAATTTTTAGTATCTCAGGGCATGCCTTGACGTGTATGCATTCGTCTTTGAAGTGCTCCATGAAGGCGCTCGTGGATTCCCCTTGGCGTTGTTTAATCCTGGCCAATTCTACTGGGTCCTTAGCGCACTTCTTTCTTTGTGTGAAGTTCAAGCGGAATGCTTTCCGCAACTCTTCATACTCCTTTATACTTCTTCGTGGAAGTTTGCTAAACCAAGTTCGCGCATTCCCCACCAATGTGGAATTAAACATATGGCACCACACAGGTTGTGGCCAATTTTCGATGCCAGCAGCGGGTTCGAAAATTTTTAGGTGATCATCAGGGTCACCCGTTCCNGACGCACTCATTCGTTGTGTGGCCTTTCTGTCCATGATAGTCGCAGTACCCATTCCCTGTGCGCTTTCCTTCTGGAGTGCGCATTGGTGGGGGTTTAGGAAAATTTGCTCCCTCTGTTGCGAATATCTCTCTAGGAGTTTTTGTCAACGGGGTATACTTATCGTTCCCCCGTGCGCCTCCGTCATTGCGATAGTTCTTGTTACGATTGCCGCCATGGTCATTGGATTGTCTCCTTGACTGTTCTTGCGGTCTGTAGTTCGAGTATCCTTTCTTGCTATCCGCGACGGCGGCTTCTCCTTGAATGAAAGACCTTGTGCGCTTCATTAGTTCGTCGAAGGTTTGGGGAACTTTATCATTTAATGTTTTGATAAGGTCTTGGTTGTTAATCCCATTCATGAATCCTGAAATTTTTAGTATCTCAGGGCATGCCTTGACGTGTATGCATTCTTCTTTGAAGCGCTCCATGAAGGCGCTCGTGGATTCCCCTTGGCGCTGTTTAATCCTGGCCAATTCTACTGGGTCCTTAGTGCACTTCTTTCTTTGTGTGAAGTTCAAGCGGAATGCTTTCCGCAACTCTTCATACCCCTTTATACTTCTTCGTGGAAGTTTGCTAAACCAAGTTCGCGCATTCCCCACCAATGTGGAATTAAACATATGGCACCACACAGGTTGTGGCCAATTTTCGATGCCAGCAGTGGATTCGAAAATTTTTAGGTGATCATCAGGATCACCCGTTCCATCATATGTTTTAACATTGGAAGGCATGCGCCTTTTCTTGTTATCTGAATAATCGCTGATGCGCTTTGAGAACGCATCAACCTTTTGACGACGCCAAGGAAGGGATATGTCCTCGTCCTCTTCCTCGCGACGTCTTCCTCTGGACTTCCAGTGTCCTGTTTCTTTATCCTCGTTGTCCGAGGAGCTGCTCGAGGAAGAATCGCTTCTTTTACGGCGCTTGCGCCGTTTTTCATCAGAGTCCGAGCTAGAAGGGCTTTCGCTTGGGAAAAATCGTCTCCCGGGTTTGTCGTAAACTCTTCTGCTTCCAGATCTAGAAGAGCCTTCGCTTGGTGAGCGCCGTGGTCCGAGTCTATCGTGGACTCTGCGACTACCTAGCCTAGAGTGGACGTTAGTGCGTTGCTCATTACCCTCGTATTCCTCCGAGTACTGCGAATTAGATGTTGTACCGAGCCTAGAGTGGACATCGGTGCGCCTCTCGTTATGCTCGCGCTCTAGGTAACGCGGTGGGGATGTTCCATTGAAGTCAAGCCGAGCGTGTAAGTTCTGGCTCAGCCTTCTTCTTGCCTCCTCTTGGAGGAGATTGGTCAACGTTTCGTAATTTTTGGATACAAAATTTTTTAACGTTGACTCCTGAGTATCTTCTTCCAGCGCAACGATATTTTCTTCCAAAGCAGTCCCCTTATCTCGGTTAGGCGCGCCTAGCGGCACAGTGTTGTTCACTGTGGGTACCGTTTGATGGGGAGTGTTGAAGAGGTTTCGCTGGAGATCATCAGTGTTTGGGACCACCGTGGTGGTTTGAGTCGTTTCTGCGGGTAACTCTACCGTTGATAGAATTGGGGGTAGTCCCGGTTCCTGGTGACTAGGCGCACTGGTTGTTCCAGTGGTTTGCCTAGAGGTTAAGTCCTGATGGTTCTTCCTTTGGGGGTCACCACGTGTCTTATCCAATAGCGGAGTCCGCTGATTTAGGTTTTTATGCTTTGTCATCCTAGTTCTTAGTGTAGGGTCCCACGGATGGCGCCACTTGTTGATACAAAAGTTGGGCGTTCCTTGTTTGGGTTCCTGTTCTCGTACCAATTAGATCTTAATGCTGCTGAGACCTGCGCACTAAGAAAACAACAGACACCGTTAGGCTTATCGAGGGATTGTTTCCCCTGATTATCCTCCGGCGTGAGAGTAAGTAATTGAATTAAGGGTTGTGAAGAGTTTAGGGTTTGTAAATCGTACCTTGAACGAGAGCTATGATGCCTTACTTATACACACGTAACCGATAAGGTTACGTGTTCCTCACTCTTCGGTATGTCCCGCGTATCGCGGGTATTTGATATACACTCCATAATTAGGAGATATCCTTATCAAATCTATAAATAATTATTGGGCTTGGACCTTGTGAGCCCAAACCGTCTAAATGGTAGTCCATTTGTTGTTATGGCGGCCCACACATGGTGGGCTTAAGTGTTAGTAATGTCTACTAATCGGGTTCGTGACCCGAATGTGGACTATACGTCATCAATAAGCTTCTCATGTCGCAAATCAACTTCTTTATAATATTATGACACGAAACAACTTCCATGATCACAATTTTCAATTTACAAATATCGAACATTAAAGAATTATATATTTATTAAGTAAATACCCATGTAATACTATATTTATAATTGTACTAAATGAGTACCCGTGCATAGCAACGGATTTTACAGCGACAGATCATTTAGTGATAAAAAAAGTTTATGCGTTATAAATGAAAAATAATAAAAGTTTGAATATTTGGGGATTAAACATAATATTTTAAAACCCGGTTCGAATCGGGTGGTTCAACCGGTTGAACCATTCCGGTCGAAAAACAGGTCAATTTAAACCGAGTCAACCGGACGGGTTGGGTCGAAAACGGGTCGAATTAAACCGGGTCAACCCGCCGGGTTTGAAGCGTCCCGGGTCAACCCGGTTTTCGATGTGTTTTAATAGTTTCCTTTTGAAATATATGTTTTCAACATTTCATTTTTTAGCCTCAACTTTTCACTTTTTACTTTTTGGTTTTTCCTTTATATATAGTGTAGCAGGGTACTCGTGCGTTGTGTAAGATACAAATTAAGTCACAAACATGATTACTAACGTGGTTTGGTTCGTTGATGCAGAGAGAGAGAGAAAGAAAGATGGGAGCCTTTAGAGAGAGAAACAATGTGAAATGTATTAGCTTGTAATGAAAGGTCCAACCCTCACCCTTGCTAGGTGAGGGGTATTTATACTACAACATACTAGATGCCTCTACTAGGCTATGGATCAAGCCGACAATGGGTAAAGACCCGACCCGACTCTACAAATACTAACTAATAATAAACTACGTACTAACTAATATGATAAATACTACGAGCTGTATAATGCTAAACAATACTCGGGGTGACCGAGTCTTCTATATGAAAACGTATTCCTAACAATCTCCCCTAAGGGAGGTCACCCCGGAAATTAAACATTGAATACTAGCATCTAAAACATCGTCGATATCTTTGTAGTCGTAGTTGTTGATTCTTCATTCTTATGAACTTTGTGCTTTCAGCAGCGGACTCTAGATGACTTGTTTAATGTGTAGGATGATCTTTGGCATTACTTCGAGTTCATCATCCAAATGAGTATCTTTAAGTCATCTTTGAGTATAAATGTCTCCATGTGATTTTAAATATCTTTGTGTCGGCATGCTCACACTTTTCTGGATCATGATCTTCTGCATCAGAGTTGTGGAAGCATAGTTGAAGCCCATTCAATGATCATGATTTCTTTGAGTATAATATTGAAGTGTGAGCATGATGTGATGGATCGACATCTTTTCTACAATCAGCAACAACCTCCAAATATTCCTGCATAAGACAGTTAGCACTAAAACGTCCGGTACTTACAGGTTTGGAATGAGAGATCGTCAACAACATAGTGTGAAGACTCCTTCTAACCTTTACCAAGGCCGTTCCCAAACCGGATACCCTCGAGAGGGCTTACAAGATCTACCTGAGTAGATCAACGATTGGGTGAGTCGCTGGAGATAACTCCACGACTGTAGACCATTTTTGAAACCGCCATGATCACTAAGCGTAACCCGCAAGGAATTACTGAAGTGACCTACTTTCAGGGCTGTTTGATGTTGACCCTGGCAGGAATTTCCACTCAATCACTGGGAATTACATACGTATTTTCCCTCATAAGTGTTCTTGGCAGATTGCTAAGATCTGCGTAGGACTCATATATTACAGCTGGTGTCCTTAATGTTGAACCACCAGTGTAGAAGTAGCACGTGTTCCTATGAGATCTTTTGATGTATCTCGTGGCTCTAGACTCGATAAGTGCATTAATTGGTCGTCGGAGACTGGAGCGGTGTCTCCTGTTTCAATATCAACATAGCTCGTAATGAGCGGTCGATAGATTATGCAGGGTTCCCCGTGAGAATGAAACAAGCTCTTTTGAGAGAACTTGAGTGGTTAGAATGTTTAGTGCAGTGCGTCACTGGGTCCATGACGTCTTGTCTTCAATACCGATGTTACCTTAGCAACAATCAGTAGCATATGAATTGAACCCGGTTTCTGCCCGAAGGTTGAATAATGGGAGGGCTATTTCTTTTCACCCTTTCTCATTTCATTTCTTTTCTTTCTCCTTCCTCATTTATCTCCTTTTTTCATAATCATACCTAAGGACTTTCTAATACTATCTATTCGGTATTGTCCTTGGGTAGATCCCTCCGGTTCTGGCGGATCATAGGACGGTTTTCCTAACCTTAGCCACCTTATAACTTCGTGACTATCCTATGTTGCTGTTTTACCAAATCATTGAAAAACTCTCTCAAAGTTTTTATGATTAAGAAACACATTTTGCTAACACTTTGAGAGTTTTATAATTTTCAAATGCTCCCCCTTAACATGTGCTCATATGTTTTTGATAGAAATTTGCACATGTCGGGGTGAGTTGCACTTTTTGAATTGATCCTCCTTTAAGTGAACAAGACCCATTCGAGACACGTTTACATCACTAGTTGGACTAGCTTGAAATTATTACCCGTCTTGATCAAGTTCACAAAAGTTTTCTCGAAATGGTACATACTACTTAGACAAGTCCTCTTCGAGACACGCTTACATCACTGGTTAGACCAGCTTGAAATTATTACCCGGCTAGGACAAGTCTTTTCGTTTAATGACATTATTGTTTTGTCAATTCGTTGGTTACACCTGAGTCACGCTCACATGAGATGTTGAATCCATTATTCACCACTAGCCACTTGCTCTCCCTCAATATGTGCATTGTTGTATCAAAGAGTTTGGCACATATGGGAGAGCATATATAATTCCAAAAACATCACTTTTTTAATCAGATTTCATATTTAAATCACATTCTCTCCCCCGATCAAAAAATTTCAAATCATTTGAGATTTTGAGATCCCAATTGATTTAAATGAGTTTAAAAAAATAGGAGAAAATGTGGTCAGATTTGAACATGTACTGATTTTTGAGACACTTATTCACTACTGCTGGTGCACAAAGTTTAGAAAGGTGCAGAAATTTTGAGCAAATACGCTCCCCCTCAATTAATGACCCGTTTTCTATTTAAAGAGCTGTAGTTATTACATTGAGCGGCAAGTATTTGTGAAAATTTAAGTCCAATAGCCACCTTGTAAACCACAAAAACTCTCTTGAAGAATCATAGATAAGAGAGATTTTGGGATGAAAGAAGACTTCTCATCTTTTACAAGAAATGATGCACTGAAACGTACATAATTTCGAGGAAATATGGATATAAAGTAATCCATGCCCGAGTGAACTTCACCCGGTGAGAGGAATAACCGTCTTTTTGGCGACGAGTTTTCCCATAAATAAGAACGGGTTGCTATCTGAAGTAATAGCAAGCCGATATGACATGTTTTAACCATTTATTATAACTTCTGCTCGAGCTTCATTTAAAATTCTGTGCCATTGTTGAATGACATTTCTAGAATCTTAAATGTTATCGATAAACAGAAGACATGCCTAGAGATGAACTATTTTTGTGTTTTTGGGTTTTCAAATTTTTAGGGTTTTATAGGTTTTATATTTTTGTATTTTTCTTTTTGGTTTTGAGTATATACAAGGATATCTGAAGCAAATCCATTACTCCTCATTCTCCTCTTGATGTCGTTTGAGTGTTTATGGTGTGATGCTCTTCATTCCAAGACGCGGGAGAATGAATTGAAATCGTTCTCTCGGAAGAGCTTTTGTGAAGATATCAGCCAGCTGAAACTCTGTCCTTACGAAGTCTAGTTCCACCATTTCCTTTTCGACTTGTTCCCTGATGAAATGATGTCGAATATCAATGTGCTTCGATCTGGAGTGCTGGATGTTGTTGCAACAGAGAGCTATGGCACTTTTGTTATCACAGTACATCAGAATCTTGTTGTAAATGAAGCCATAATCTGATAGTTGAGACTTCATCCATAGGATTTGAGCACAACATGATGACATGGCGATGTATTCAGCCTCTGTGGAGGAGATGGATGTACTCATTTTTCTCTTTGATGACCAAGTAACTAGCTTGTCTCCCAGAAATTGAGCTGCACCTGAAGTACTTTGACGAGTATCTTGACACCCCGCATGATCTGCGTCAGAATAAGCCGTGAGGGCCATAATAGTGTCTTTAGGGTACCAGAGACCCATGTGGATAGTCCCTTGAAGATACCTGAAGACTCTTTTGACCGCTTCCAAATGCTTTTTGGTAGGCTTGGAATGATACCGAGTGCACATGCACACAGCAAATAGAAGATCAGGCCTACTAGCGGTGAGGTACATTAGGGACCCAATCATGCTGCGGTACTTAGTTTGGTCGACTGGGATCCCGACAGTATCCTCATCCAATTTTGATCTTTCGACCATCGGTGTGTCAATTGAGTCACTTAATTCAAATCCAAACTTCTTCAAGATTTCAGTGGCGTACTTGGATTGATTGATAAAAATGCCATTGGGATTTTGAGATACTTGTAATCCCAAGAAGAATGACATTTGTCCCATCATGGACATTTGGATCTTTGAGTTCATTTCTTTGGCAAAGCGATCACATTCCATAGGTTCAGAAGAGGCAAAGATAATGTCATCTACATAGATTTGAACGTGAAGCAGATGTTTGCCCGATCTTCTGGTAAATAGTGTAGGATCAACAACACCCTTGGTGAACTTGTTAGCTAGAAGAAACTTGGATAACGTGTCATACCATGCTCTGGGAGCCTGCTTTAGTCCATATAATGCCTTTTTCAAGCGATAGACATGATTTGGACGTTCAGGGTCCACAAAGCCTTCAAGCTGACTCACATATACCACCTCCTTCAAGTTGCCATTTAAGAATGCAGTCTTGACGTCCATTTGATATACTACCATATTCTGACTGGCCGCATTAGCAAGGAAAATCCTGATGGCTTCAATTCTAGCAACGGGTGCGAAGGATTCTTCAAAGTCTATTCCTTCTTTTTGTCGGTAGCCCTTGGCCACTAGCCGAGCCTTGTTTTTTAGAACATCACCACGCTCATCAAGCTTTACTTTGAAGATCCACTTGAGAGCTATAATCATAGCGCAGTCTGGAGGAGGCACCAATTCCCATACATTGAGTCAATCAAACTCATGTATTTCTTCTTGCATTGCAGTGAACCAGGATTCTTTAGTCAGTGCATCTTTGAAATCCTTAGGTTCAGCTTTGGATAGTATGGAATTGACAAAACACCACAAGGCATCGGTTGCAAGTTGTTTACGTGTAGATACTAGTCGTGAGGGATTTCCAATGATGTTGTCAATAGGGTGATCATTTGTCCATTTTCTGAAATGCTCATGATGTTGATGATTGTGAACTGAAGTGGCCGTTTTAGAGTCCTCTGAAGAAGTAGCCTCATTTGAGGGTTCAGGAGCAAATATGTTGACAAATGGCTCATCAACAGGTTGAGCACTGGGATTTACTTCAGAAGAATTATCTAAGGCAGTTCCTTGATGTACAGACGAAGTTTGATCGTTTGACGTGGGTTGAGTATGACTGGATGATGGAGCATCTTGACCAATGGAGATGGAGACAGATGGACCATTTGCATCTTGAGAGGCATTTGCAGCAGCAACATTGGGACCTATAGCTTGTGGTACAGGCTCGATAATCTGCTGTGACTCAAAATATTCATCAAACATTAGATCAAATAACTTCTTCAGTTCCTCACTTGTGGGGGGGGGGGGAGGTACATACGGAGCTGCAGTAGTTGAAGACTGTACAAGTCCTGAACTAATTGGTCCAGGTGTCAAAAGGTTAGGTGCGGGTCCCAAACTGGAGTGTCTCGGAGCCGTATGCTCAGTCAACTCATCAAATGTGTCATGAATGGTTTCCATGATTTGTCGGGTTTTTTTGTTGTAGATTCGGTAACCCTTTTTATCTGGTGCATAACTAATAAAGATCCCAATATCGGCTTTTGCCTTTAGCTTACCCAAGTCTTCACTATCGTTAGTTGGGTGTAGCAAGCAGTCGCAAGCAGTGATCGGTTTTGGGTGTAGCAAGCTGTCGCAATTGCCTCCGCCCAGAGGAACATTGGAGATTTAGAAAATATTAGCATGGTTCAAGCAGCTTCTACAAGGGTACGGTTTCGTCTTTCAACGACTCCATTCTGCTGAGGTGTTCGTGGAATACTCTTTTGTTGACTTATGCCAAGGTTTTCATAAAATTGAGTAAGTTGCTTGTTAACAAAGTCTGTTCCATTGTCTGTGCGAATGAATCTGATAGTTTTATTGAGTCTAACTTGCAGCTGCTTGACAAGTTTAATGATGATCTCGGGTGTCTCATCCTTGGATCTAAAAAACTTTACCCATGTAAACCGAGAGTAATTATCAACGACCACTAAAACATATCTCTTCCCATTGATGCTTTGTATTCTCATTGGTCCACACAGATCCATGTGAAGGGTATGAAGAACTTCCATAATGGTATTGATTGGTTTGGGTTTGTGAGTGTGTTTCTTGCTTTTACCCAGCTGATAGGCTGAACAAAGATGATCTTTTTCAAATTTCAGCCGGGGCATGCCTCGAAAAAGATCTTTACGTGTGAGCTCATTGAGGGTACCGAAGTTCAAATGGTTCAAACAACGATGCCACAACCATGATTTGTTCTTCGAGGCCTTAGATAACAAGTAGATAGAGATGGTGTAGAGGTTTATGCCACGACTACCTTGCAGAAGTTCATGCCCATCCAATTCTCTAACGAAGCATGTGTGTTTTCTAAAGGCTACTTCAAGATCAGAGTCACAAAATTGACCGACAGAAAAGAGATTGTGCCCAAGTCCTTCCACATAGTATACTCTAGAAATCACACTGTCACCAAACACATAGTCACCATACCCCATAATGGCACCGAAATGATCATTCCCGAATCTAACAGTCCCGATAAACTTTTTCACGAAATTTCTGAGCCATGAGCGATCCCCAGTCATATGTTTTGAGCAGTCTGAGTCCAAATACCAAAGGACGATTTGTACGACCTGCATTTGAAACCAGACAAATATGGATAACTGAAAAACGTGGATCCCCAAGCACAATTGGGGTCCAATTGGTTAGCACAAGCATATTCAATGGAGACAGAAGTTGAAGGTTCAGTGGTATCATTAGGCACATCTTTGCTAGTGGGTGCACTGGACCTATCGTTAACGCATTGTGTCACTAGAGGGAAAGTTCTACCAGTTGCCTTCCATACCATAACATTTGCAAACTTAAGATTGATCATTTTAGTTACAGGGCACTGACTTCCTAACGTGAACTTACGTCCAGTGGGTCTCCATTGAAATCCTACAGTGGTAAATAGCTTTCCTGTGGCTTTCCAAACCCGTTTAACAGGGGATACATAGGAAGACTTCAAATATGACACAACACAAGCATCATGATTACCAGAAATTAAACAGTCATTACATGTCTTACAAAGAGCATCAGAATTCGAATTAATTACAGTACGCTTATAGCTAATACTAGAATCAACACGATTCGTTTCATTTAAGACAGTTTTATTGTTCCTAATGTGGTCTTCTACATTCTTCCCTTGATCACTTTTAGCCGGCGATGTCCTATCATTCCTTGTATTGCAACTAGGCTTTGACCCGCTAGCTTTAGTGACAATGTTTACTCCTGTAGAATTAATGACGGGAACATTAGATTGTTGCACTGGTGTTTGTTTTCTAGTAAGTGGTGTGTTACGTTCAGACATTGTCAAGGGCACATCAAAGGTAACATGCTTGTTCTTAATCTTAGAGAAAAATGCATTAAGCTTATCTCACATGCTAAAGGTTTTGGGACATGTACCAATGGCATATTCTAAGAGTTCTTGTGATCTATCGGTGAGGAAACATGCATCTGTGATGGTGTTATCAGCAGGTCTCACCATTCTACTTTCTTCAATGGTCTCACGAAGCATGTCATGACAATCCTTAAGATGTCTAAGATAATCACTATGGACTAAATCATTATTCCTAAGGGGAAGCGGAATGTTCACGGCATCACATGCATATTTTTTACAGACCTTGGAGAATATATTATCACATGCCGCTGCAGGTATTTTCCCTTTTACCTGAGTCTTTAGATTCTCAATTTCCATTAACAAAGAATTTATCTTTTCATTGGTTTTGACACGTGTGATCTTAATCGAATCATATAACTCTTTGTAATGTTGTTTGACCCTTGAATTTTCAGCTTGAAAACAATCATTTTCATGTTTGAGATGGTTGATAATGTTTCGAAATTGAAAATTCTGAAAATCTGCAGACGGCGGTTTTGGGATTCATTCACATCACTCTTGTTAGACTTCAATAGGGCAATTTGGGCCCTCAATTTTCGAATCGTGTTAGTGTGAGCTTGAATTTTTTCATCCCGTTTGGCTAATTCAAAATATGCATCAAATTCAGGATCATCCGAGAATGTCTTGGCATTCGTAATTTTAATCCTTTCTTCTGAATGTTGATATTTTAATTGCTAATTAAGATTATCAACTTCTAGTTTTGAAAAATGCCTGACCATGTTATCATGATCATCGTTTTGAATTTTTTCTTGCAATTTTAAATTCTCCCCCTCAAGCTCAACAACACGATTCTGAAAAACATTTAAAGCAACAGACATTTCATGAAATTGACACGTAGTTAATAAAGAATCAGTAGCAGTATAAAACACATCTTGTGCAATGCATTTAGCAATAAAAGTATCATTCATGATAAGAGCATTCTTCCTCGCAATTTCACTATGCTGAAGGTCTATAGCAATTTGTTTTCCCTCATGTTCCACATTTTTAAACACTTCTTTCATTTCTTTTACTTCAGATTCAAGGGTCATTTGCATGCCCTCAAAGTGTTCTTTGATAAGTTTAAAAAATGGAATGACCTCAGTTAAGTAACACTCTTTTGTTAGTTCAAAACCCCTTTCTCCCTCAGTAATTTCCCGTTGGTGTAATTCTCTTTTTGCATGTTTTATCAAAATCAGCAAACATTTGACAAAGAACGTAGATGCAAATAAGAGTTTTACATTGTATGGGAAGAGCTAATTGGACTTAGTGCATCGATGTATTGGGAGGATACACCGTTGGGGTAGCAAACCTTTGAGGAGTTATGGCCTTAAGTTTTTCAGCTTTCATTTTCTCTATGTCTAAAGGCCAAAATATCTGCTCAGGTGTTAACTTAGTTTGGGGTACAAAAACAGTCAATCGATTCTGTTCATAGTAATTATGAGGTTTGATGTTGATACGTTTTTTAATGCACTTGGGATCCTTCATTTTATTCTCTAATCTTTCTCTATTGACTGATTCTGTCTCATCAATCTCCTCGGTATTAGGTACATCAGGGGGGCATGATCAGGCATAAGCATCACATTAGCATCATACAAGGCAGGTTGAGTGGCACTAATGCTCCAAAGAAAGTTAGTTTTAGGCACTCCTAAATCCTTATTGCTAGGTTCATCTCGCAACTTAATGTGCTTATGCATCATTTGAGCAGTTTGAATGGTTTGGGCTTGTGTGTACAACTTATTCTCAAGCTTGTTCCTTAATGCCTTAAGATTGGAAAAGTCATTTAAAAGATTAGTTTCCTTACATTGAAAATCAAGTTTTAGTGCAGTTACACTATTTTGAATCTCCTGTTTTTGTTTAACAGTTAGATCAATTTGGTTTTGTAAAGATTTTATTTC
Source organism: Artemisia annua (assembly GCA_014162995.1). NCBI lineage: Eukaryota > Viridiplantae > Streptophyta > Magnoliopsida > Asterales > Asteraceae > Artemisia > Artemisia annua. Next base: position 215,620 of record LBNU01035390.1, read on the forward strand.
CGTTCTTAATGCTTCTTCCTTTATGTTCCGTTCAGTTATATATGTACACATTTGCCAATCCATTTTTTGTTCAAGTTCAGTTAGGTCAAATTTTGCACGTTGCTGATAAAATGTCACTTGATCTCTAAGAATATTAATCCTAGTGGTCAAGGTATCATCAGGGACAACAGCAGAGTAATCATCCAATTCACATACATTAAGTTCAACAGAGGATTCATCACTAGTTACACCAAATTCGACGTTGTGTCTTACATGTTGTTCATATGGGATAATATTGCTATTTCCCATATCATCAGCATCTAATTCCACAGCGTTTATTTGTTGTACTTTGTTATGAATCCTTTGCTCATGCATCACACAATCATCAGATATAACTGAAGATGCTCTGCAAGATACATCAGATTCTTTGTTGCGATCCACATGTTGCTCAATTGGGGTAACATTGCTGATTTCCAATTCAGCATCATCTGGTGTGGCAACATTAGTCTGATGTATTTCATTGAGACTCTTTGGTTCATCACACTTTTCGTATGTATCATACAACTTTAGTACCTCAGATATGATGGATGAGTTTGAAGAACCAGATTGTTGTGGTGATGTGACTGCAGAAGATAGATTGGCCATGAAGATGGTTTGTGCAGTGGGTTCATCATCAACGTCAGAATCGAAAGCATCACAATCTTCGGCCTGGAAGATGTTTGGATCGTTGAGAGCTAAGTCCTGAACTGGTTGATCATCCACATCGGCATCAAATGTGTTCCCTTCATCTCCCGCAAGAAACAACAGCTGCTCCTCATCTAATGGTACTCCATTCTCTTGTGCTTGCATCAGTAACATCTTATCCTTGAAGTAGTCAGAATTATGAGGACGTTTCGGTTGAGTGCAGTTCCTTGCAATATGACCTAACCCACCACAGTTATAACATTTGGGTTGTCTTCCCTGTCCCTGATTAGCATTCCCCATTCTATTCTGAGCATAACCCCGGACTCCATTCCTTTGGTTGACATTTTGCCTTCCTTGATTGACAACACGTCCATCTTCCACCACCGCCATATTACGAGGGTTAGATGAGGTTTTAAGTTGGTTGTTGGTTTGAGGTAGTGTTGCTCTGAATTGTTGAACAAGCAATGACACTTGGTTGGTGAGATTGTCAATCTTCATATCAGTGTGAGAATACCCTAAATCAGGTTGAGTTGATTTGATACTTGTAGTTGGTTGAACAGATGGCTGACCAACAGGTGAATGATTCTGAGTTGCTTGTGTAGATGGGTGACTGATTTGATCAAGTGGGGTTTGGTTGAGTGCATGAACACTTGAGATCAATGCAAGAGGATCATTCATTGTAGGATTGAGCTTCTCTCTCAACTGACGGTCATACATTGCATGCTTCTCATGTTGTTGCAAGTAAGCATAGAGCTGTTCATAGTTGGTGTTTCTGAGTCCTTTGTTGAGCTTCACAGCTGTGACGAATAGATCCCATTCAGGTGACATGTTGTTAACAAACTTTGAGTTGAGTTGGATGTGAGGCATTGTCATTCTGAGCATCTTCATGTCATTAACAAGCTTATGGAATCAGACATAGTAGTCTGTAATGTTTTCACCGGGGTTCATCTTGAAATGCTCAAACTCATCATACAACTGAGACTCACGATCTTCTTTGGTAAGTTCCGAACCAGCTAGCAGCATTTTGACATTATCCCAAACAGCTTTGGCTTCTGTGTTGAAGTTAATGAGTTTGTAGACATCCTTGGGTAATCCTTGTATCACAATGTTGGAAGCTTGAATGTCTGCATCGTAGCGTTTCTTTTCAGCTTCGTTAAGATCATTGTAAGTACGAGGTCTGTCAATTCCAAAGGTAACTGTTCCATCTTCACTGGTAGAAATAACATCTCTTGTGGTGCCCATTTGAAATGGTCCTTCGTCAATTGATCTCAGGATGTTCTCACCATTTTCCTTGCCTTGACAGTAAAGACGTATTCTTTGGGACCATGATTCATAATCAGTCCTATCGAGCATAGGAGGTCGGGTATCGGACCCAGCAGCCTGGATGTCATCAGTTGAAGCCGTAGTTGTCATGATGTTGTCTTAAACGGGATTTTACAACTCTTGTGACTTAAACCGAGAAATCGATTCTTTCTCGGGATTTTACTAAAGTCAACAGAGGAAACCGAAAGACGTAATATGCAAATTAGACTTAGAATGAGAGCTTAGATAAGTCACAATTTGTACTAAGTGTCAAGTCACGACAAGTCAAGTGACAATATATCCGATCATGATAAGTCAAGTCGTAAGAGTTAACTAGCAACGTCCAATCACAATCAGATTAATCGAAATGACTTAAGTTGCAACAATTCACCAAATACAAAGTAGTTAACAAATCACAAAAATCTCACCGCTGAGTTAATCGCTAAACACCACCAAAATACAAGAACTAATCGCTGAAAATAGAGATAATCGTTGAGATCGAGATAATAGCTAGAATAGAGATAATCGTTACACATAGCCAATCGCTGGATGAGGTAATCGCTAAAGACAACAAATCGCTAAAAAGCTAATCGCTGGATTTAGGTAATCGCTAGTCAAGAGTTAATCGCTGCTGAGAGCTAATCGTTGGATGAGATAACCGCTAAAGACAGCAAATCGCTAAAAAGCTAATCGCTGAATTTAGGTAATCACTAAACACTAAAAGACACAACGTACTAATCGCTACCACAAGAATCAAAGCCAGTCGCTATCTAGCGATTTTGTCCGGTTGTCCAAAAATAGCAAACTCTCACTAAATGCTATAACTAATCACTACCCATACAGAGCTAATCGCTACGAAGAACACCAAAACAGTGGAGGTAATCGCTAACATGAAAAACGACCCAAAAACCTTCAAACTAACGAAAGCTAGAGCCTATCCAACTGAAGAACAAAGTTACTATAATACTACTAATCACGAAAGTACACCAAAACACTTCTAATAGCACAAACAAGATCAAACCAAGATGTTTTCCTAGTAAACTATTCTAACCAACAAAAACCAAATAAAACCACACCAAAACCGAATATTCAAGGCCCTAAGATGAAACCTTGGCTCTTGATACCAATTGTAAGATACACATTAAGTCACAAACATGATTACTAAGGTGGTTTAGTTCGTTGGTGTAGAGAGAGAGGAAGAAAGATGGGAGCCTTTAGAGAGAGAAACAATGTGAAATGTATTAGCTTTTAATGAAAGGTCCAACCCTCACCCTTGCTAGGTGAGGGGTATTTATACTACAATATACTAGATGCCTCTACTAGGCTGTGGATCGAGCTGACAGTGGGTAAAAACCCGACCCGAATCCACAAATACTAACTAATACTAAACTACATACTAACTAATATGATAAATACTACGAGCTGTATAATGCTAAACAATACTCGAGGTGACCGAGTCTTCTATATGAAAAATGTATTTCTAACACGTTGCGGCGGCGGGTATCGTTTGACGTTTAACTGGAGAAATAGATCTCGATGAGACCTGATTCACCGATTTGTATCGGTTTCAACGGGTCCTCTCTGGTTCGTTTTCGGATGGCTTTTATTGGTTAGCCGAACCGGTGGAGACACCGGTTCTCGGTTGAATCCGTTGGTCCGGTCCGGTTTTTAAAACTATATGTACCATCAACTTGTTAGCGTGTATGAAGCTTTGTGTGTTTTATTAATTTGTATCATGTGTAAAATAACATGTACTTTTCATTTTAGTGTGTTTTAAAAATAACATTAATTAGTGTGTTTAATTATTTTATATTTTGGATTATGTTGTAGCTTGTTAAGATTGTACATAGTGAAAATTTTATTTTACTTTTTTGTAACGGGTGTTTTAATTGGTTGTCTTTAATTTGTTAGATACGCTTATAATTGGTTGTACAATGTGGATAATTTAATCTACTTTTAAGTAATGAGGTGTTTAATAAGAGTATTAATTATACTATACATTTTTCTCACCTTTGACTTTTCAATATTTCACTTTTCAAGGTTTGACTGTTTTTCTTTTATATGTAGTATAGATTTAGATATATTTGAATGTATATATGTTTCAGGGCGGGGCGGAGATGTTAAGCCCTGCCCTCGCCCCAAATCCAATAAAAATCCCCGTTAATGCCCCGAAACCCGATAAGCATCCCTCGTCCCGTCCCAAAAAGTTCGAGTTTCATTTTTTCTCGTCGGGTTCGGGTTTTTTTGGCCATCCCTAATTGTGAACTTAACTAAGGTTTACAATAAACATTTTTTCTGATGTAGGTCATAACTTACTTTATTTTATAAATTGAAAAATTAAGCTTATAAAGCCTTTTTTGAACTACTAAAGTTTTTTTTATTATTTATTTATTTTAATTGGGAGACTTATTTAAACTTCAATCTGTCTCATAAGAGGCTAATTAAGACTCTTATATTTACCACTTAATTTAGTAAATATCCTTTTAGAAACTTTTTAAGTCCGATATTTTTTAGTTTAGTGGTTTTAAATTTGAATATGATCGTGGATTTGTGGTTGATAATTTTGAATCTTGTTCTATCCTAATTTGAATTTGGGACTCGCATATACTTATTTGACTCGTATAGTAATCATAATGTTTGTTTCTATAATAACATATGAATGTGTTACATTATCAAACTTTACAATTTAATATAAATAGTGGCATTTATGCAAAGAATAAGCATGTTTAAACTTAATAAAACATAGTTTATGTTTAAGTTTTGTTTAAACTTTTCAAGATAGTTAACTTAATAAGGTGGGTTAGGGTTGAGATATATAAATCTGTGAGCTTGAACTTGTCAATAACACAACATGAATTGCCACCCTTAATCATTATCTTGTTTCTTATTTACAACACTATAAATAGAGGTGAGGGGATGCTATTTCAACATTCTTCTTATTCGAATGGTAAACTTTATTAGTTATAATAAATGGGTATTTGAGGGTAATATCGTGTGCATATAATTGTAAACTTGTGTCTTCTCTCGTGTTCTTCAACGGGTTGAGTTGAAGGTTGCTACTTGTGCTCGACGAACGACCTACGATCTAGTGTTTCGCGTATTGTACTTCCGGTTGTTGTCGTAATCGTCCAACATGAATGATATTAAACTATATATTGTTGATGAATCTTCTTTACGATAGTCAGTAGTTCTCCATACCGACAATACGTGTCATGACTACGCATGAAGGGCCATGATTACGCATGCACTAGTACAAAAACGACCTATGGTCACACATGGTCGATTTGGAACAGCCACACATTCAAATATTTGTGTGGCTGAAGGTAGGTAAATTGACAGCATTTAAGAATTAGTCACACATGAGCATTTCGAATGTGTGACCATAAGACCTCTATTGCCACACAATCGACCCTTATGTGACTAAACGTAACTGGTGATTTTGTTCCAGATCATTTAGTCACATATGCATTTGGAACGTGTGACAAATACAAGTAACCTTGATGCCATATATGGTCACACTAAACTTATAGTCACATTTGCTTCTAATAGTATGACCAAATGCCATATACGGTCACACAAAACAGTTTGACTTAAATAATGTGTGACAAACTGTTTAGTGTGACTATATGTACTGGATTTTGGCTACACTTAAAACTTGATTTGTGTGACTAAATGTTACCAAAGGCCACATAAAAACCAAATTCATGTGGCAAGTGGATGATCAATAGTCACACAAAATACACATTCCTTCACTTTAAACAGCATATGGTCACACTTATTAACACTTTTGGTCACTTGATGGTTAGTTGTATGTGGCTAAATACACTCCCAAAAACATGCTTTGTGTGACTAAATGTTAGTAAAGGCAACACAAAAACCAAATTCATGTGGCAAGTGGATGATCTATAGTCACACAAA
>LBNU01035390.1:227376-243668 GCA_014162995.1 Artemisia annua
TAAACCTATACTATTTTTTAACCCAGTAATATAGCATGAAATATATACGTAGCATTTACATTATGTGCAACTAATTAGGAACATTGTGTTAATCTTTGCAGCGATTTTTTGATGTTGACTTGACAGCTAGAAGGATGTTAATGAATCGTCTTGGTCAACTTCTACGCAATTTCAGAAGTAAATTGACACAAAACTACATATTGCCCAACCTAGAAACACCTTCTAAGCTAAATGAAGTCCCGACTAACTATGATGCAATTATATCAGCCGATGATTGGGTCAATTTTGTAAATTATACACAAAGCGATGAATACAAGGTGTTAATTAGTAAGTTTTTATTCAAGTTCAAGCATTTGCTGTTTCCATATATATTAATTCTATAGTATATAATCATTACTACATCTAAACGCCTTATGATTTTGTGTTGCAAGGTGAAATCAGCTGCAACAAAAGTGGCGCGTTCCAAGTCTCTTTATCAGCATAGAATGGGACGAGGTGGATACGCCCTTGTGATAGATCAAATGGTAACTTGAAACATTTGCACTTAATATATAGCATCATACTTGCGTTTATATTGGTTTATCTTACGTGTGTATGCATTTGATGTTTATAAGGTCGATCGTAAAGAAATTGAACCAGATGAAGAACCACCGCGTACAACGCTGTGGTTGACAGGAAGGAAGAACAAAGACGGAGATTTTTACGATGATGATACTAGAGCCGTGGGAGAAAAAATTGTAAGTTTTACTACATATTTTATTATAATGTGCATAGTGGGGCTAAAAAGTCTTCTTGCTTATATTAAAGTGGGATCAACATATAATAACCTATTTCCCATATTGTGTGTGCAGAAAGAAACGGAGGACAAGATCAAACAAGGAACCTTGAAGGTTGATCATGGCAGTGATGCCATGACAGTTGTATTAGGTAAGGAAAAGGGAGGATATGCGAGAGGAGTGGGAGGTGGAGTAACCTACATGAGGTATTTTGATCTGCCTCGAAACAAACAACCATCTGATGAAAGAGTGGTGTTACTTCAAAGTGAACTTGAGAATGAGAGACGCCAACGTCAAGAAAAAGATGCAGTAATCCAGGATTTGATGAAGCAATTGGCTGCCCAAAAGGGGCAGTCGAACTCAACGTCAACTCCATTGGCATCAACTCCAGCGACGTCAACTCCATTGGCAACAACTCCATTGACGCCAACTCCATTGACGCCAAGTCCATTGACACCACCAGAAGTAACATTCCATCTTTTATTGACCCTTTTAAAAACTGCTGCAGTTTTCTTAAACACTTTATATTGCAGGTGTCTCCGGTGAACATTAATCATATAAACAGCAGTGCTGATGAGGATGCCGGAACACGTGTTTCTGGATGTGAGAAAGTTGCGAGCATTCAGAAGTCTAACGGACTACCAACTTTGGAAAAGGAAAAGGAAACAAGTGTAAGTAATGAAACTTCCACATGTGATTTTTTAAATCTACATGCATGTCTTATTTACTGTGTTTTATATGTATAGGTAACTGTTAAATCTGTCGCATCTAAGAAAATGACTAGAGCAAAATGAAAGGAGGCACGTCAAGCTTCCCAATCACAAGAAGATGAGTCTTCATTACTAGTACTACCACAAGTATGTATTTAAACATGTTCATATATTATTTTGTTTAACTAATTTCTGATACATACATGCAACAAATCATTTTTTTAGGTAATTAAGTGCAAACTGTGGCACTCAAAGAGAACAACTATTATTGCTTTGGGCAGCGTATACAAGAGTGATGGAAAACGACAAATGCTTCATAACAAACCACTCCCCAAGGATTGCTACAAAGTGTCTGTTGATAAATCCTTACAGGATGCAGCTTGCATACCGGATGTAGGAGGTAACGGTTTCAAAACAGTTATGCAGGCAGTAGGTGGTTTTTATGCATGGCCAAAGGAGCAAGTGATTTTGGAAGATCAGGTACATACATGCATGTGTTTTATCAACCTACATATATATATAATGTCTCATATTTAATTCAGTATTTGATACACCCGGCTTTTTGTTTCCTACAGGCAACACCACCAAGTACCATACAAATGGTTAGTGAGCATAACAAAGTTCCACCTAAATTAACAGGGAAGCGCAACTACGTCTCTATTGAAGCCATGAAAAGTGAAGCTGCTCAGAAGATCAAGACTAAGAAGTTAAATTATTGAGAATTTTATTATTTACGGCATTACAATTTTATATACATTCCAATTTTTTTGTATTTGAATTTGTTTAATTTGATATATTTGAATTTTATTGAATTTTATTATTTACGGCTTTTTGTTGGTGACTGTTTAATTAATTCGTTGTGTGACTAAATGTTACAAAAGGCCACACACGCATACAATTCATGTGGCCATTTGATGATCAATAGTCACACAAAATACAAATTTCTTCAATTTAAACGGCATATGGTCACACTTATTAACACTTTTGGCCACTTTATGATTAATTGTATGTGACTAAATACCCAAAAGAAACATGATTTGTGTGACTAAATGGTACAAACGGCCACACAAACATACAATTCATGTGGCCATTGGATGATCAATAGTCACACAAAACACACATTTCTTCACTTTAAACAACATATGGTCACACTTATTCACACTTTTGGCCACTTTATGATTTATTGTATGTGACTAAATACCCAAAAGAAAAATGCTTTGTGTGACTAAATGTAACAAAAGGCCACACAAAAATAAAATTCATGTGGCCATTGGATGATCAATAGTCACACAAAACACACATTTCTTCACTTTAAACACCATATGGTCACACTTATTCACATTTTTGGCCACTTTATGTTTAATTGTATGTGACTAAATACCCAAAAGAAACATGATTTGTGTGACTAAATAGTACAAAAGGCCACACAAAAAACAAATTTATGTGGCAATTGGATGATCTATAGTCACACAAACCATACATTTCTTCACTTTCAACACCATATGGTCGCACTTATTAACACTTTTGGCCACTTTATGGTTAATTGTATGTGACTAAATATACAAAACGAAAATGCTTCGTGTGACTATAAGAGTTTTTGGTCACACAAAGCTGATTAATCCAACTAAAATTGTACCTATTTAGTCACACATTTTAACGTTTTGGTTACTCTTTTTTAAGTGAGACTAAAAAGAACCAAAACATGTGACCGTAGGTACCCTATGGTCACACCACCTTTAGTCACACATACGAAAAAAACCATGTGTGACTATATGTATATCGTCACACATATTTGGTGTAACCAATTCCAGTTTTTGGCCTAGTGATGGTTGACTGGTATATGAGCAAAAGCAAAAGAGAAAGGCGTTGATCACCTCTAATTTGAATTAAATGTTGCGTGTGCTTGAGTGTGTTTAGTGAGGTATAGTTCAATGGTGATGGGTAAATTGTAGAACCGTAGAGGGGGGGGGGGGTGAATACGGTCTTTTTGGCTTCTTCAAAGTTTATTAACTTTAGGCCTCAAAGATCACCAAGTGGTTATACAACAATAATCACAACCACAAACACAAACAAAGTATATAAAGCATGTAAAGAGACACCACGATATATACTGGTTCGGGATGGGGGGTTTATACAATCCGTACGTGCAGTTGAGAATCCACGACACCGATACTATTACTCTAGTATAATCCTTTCGGTGGATTACAAACTGTTATAACTTCACTCCACCGATATGCACAAAGATCGGTGCTCACAAAGAAGAGCTACTCCCAACAGTATTCCGCCCTCAGAAACCACCCAAAAGAATCTCGCGATTCGACTTACACTAAGTGTCACCAAGACCACAACCAAAACTTCCCACCGGAAGTATCAAACCCCAACTAGATCCCCATTGAACTAGGCTTGGTCACCAAGACACAAGACTTCCCTTACAAACAATTCAATGATTGAATATTGTTTCCTTAAACCAAGCCCTAACCTATCCTAGTCTCGATTATAATAGAAAGGGTATAAGAAAGAAGACCCTCGATACAATCACAAGAGTAGATTAAGTTCTTGAGATTCTTCCCTTGCAAGGAGATGTGTTCTTTCAAAGATGTTAGTGTGTTTAACTAAGAACACAAGATATAATAGAGAGATTAGAGAGAAATAATGTAGATAGAAAGAATAATGGCAAGAGGTGAGGAACACAAGAGCCAAGGTGGGGTATTTATAGGCCAAGACCCAAACTTGGGAATAATTTACCGAGACTGGCGCGTTGCCCACGCGTCAACGCATTGGTGACGCGCCAGGACCTCTGTTGTATTTTTCCCACGTCTTGGGTGTTGGTCCTTATAAATACCTAACCTTACGAAACCCCCAATTGTACTTCACACTAAACCTTAACATTAATCAATCTAAGGTTTACCAACTCAAATAGCCAATTTGGAAAATGTTTTGTGAAGTGTTTATGAGAAAACCAAATACCAAGGGTAGAAGATTAGAAAGGGTAATTTGGTAGGGGTAGAAAGGGTATTCCTCACATGGCATAATAGAGAAGAGAATATGCCATGGGATATTCCTCTATAGGGAAGAGTGAGAGATGTTAGGTTAAGAAGTAACCATGGTTAAGTTAGAAGAGTGTGTAGAGAATAAACCATGGTTAGGTTAAAGAGTATATCCAAGGGAATATTCCATCCTAGGTGGGGTTAAGAGTTAACCATGGTTGGGTGATAATGGGTGTGTTGAGAACTAACCATAGTTGGGTTAGAAGTGAACCATGGTTAGGTTAAGAAAGGATATTCCAAAGGATATTCCATTTCTTGGGGAGGAAGGAGAAATGGATAGTTGAGATGTGTTGTAGAGGAATGAATGGTTGAGATGAAGAGTGTGCAAAGAAAATTAGAGATGAGTTGGATTGTGTAAGAGTGAATAGATGTGTGTAAGGGAATATGTAAGTATGGATGTGATGGGGAGCCTTGTGTGTGTAGAGAAAGAGATGGTTGTGAGTAGTGTGTGTATTTTGAAAATAAAGTTGTTGGGAGTGTAAGAAATATGTTGTAGAGGGATGTGTATAGGGAGTGAGTTGTATGTGTAAGGAATATGTAAGGTTGAAGTGATAGGGAGCCTTGTGTGTGTGAAGAGAGGTATGTGAGTGAAGTGTGTGTATTTTGAATGTAAAGGTGTGTGTATGTGAGTATGTATGTTTAAGGATGTGTGTGTGTAGAAAAGAGTATATGTATGTATAGGGAAGTGTATGTATGTATATAAGGAAGTCTATGGGAAGTTGGTAAAGTAAAGAGAATATTGTAAGAGGGAATATTATGTGAAAGTTTGTGAGGAGACAAAGTACACTTTTGTAAGTGGTGTAAGGGAATATTGTAAGAGTTTGTTGGAAAAGGATTGTGGGAGATTTGGTGGTTTTGACTTTTGTAAAAAATGTGATTAAGAAAAGATTAAGAAATAATCTAATTGTCATTAAGATGAAAATGTCTAGACAATAAGATTATGAGTTGGGAAAATCATAGGTTACTTATAAGTCCAAGTAACACAACGTCGAGAATCCATAGTTTCATAATTCGTGACTTTCCACGACTCGACGTACTCAACTAACACCTTGGTACAAACAAGTCAAGTGCTTTGCCTTGATGTAAAGCATAACACATGCGGGAAAGGATGCGTTTACACAAAGACACCTTGGACTTAGTTTGACCAATAAGGGAGTTGATGAGACGAAAAGTGTTACGCTTTTAGGGGGTCATTTAAGCCCTAATTCATATAAATGTGATCAAATATTGCCCTAAATCATTCCTTTTGTCATTTTAGGTACTTTTGAGAGGAATTCTGGAAAACATGCATATTCGGACGTTTTTGGAGCATAAAAGTGAAGAAAACGACAAAGTCTCAAAAGATGGTGAATTTACAACCTGACGGCGTCAGAGTCACAAGGTGACGCCGTCAGAAAGCCTTGACAAAAGAGTGGAATCCAATTTTCAAATGACGGGCCAGAAGAAATTTTGGAATTAACACCTGACGCCGTCAGGTGTTAGGAAAAGTAGGCCGTAAGGTTATATTTTAAAGAGTGACGACCCAAAAGGTTTTATAATGTAACAGCGTCAGAAGTGGATCTAGGCCATCCGAGAAACCTAATGGCGGCGAGCTGACGGCGTCAGCCCTTATAACCTGACGCCGTCAGAGTGTACAATCTATATATAGTTTTCTAATTTTCATTCATTAGTGTGGAACTTTGTGGAGAACTTTTAGGGCAAACCCTAAAGACGAATTTTCTGTGACTTTTAGGGTTTCCAACCCTTGGAACCCTAGTGCTTTATTAAAGATAAGTCTTCACTTTAATTCAATCAATATGTCTATGTGTTGGTTGTCTATCTATCTTGCTTGTCTTTTAATTAACATGAGTAGCTAAATTCTCTAGTGTTTGCTTAGATCTAATGAAACCTAACTATTAATTATTGGTTAATTGGTGTGTGTTGTTGTTTGTTGGGATGATTGTTCCATCAATGTTAGGCTCAAGAAAACTGGCCAACCTCCTTTATGGTAACGTTCTTGAACGTCTTGGGAAACATGTAGCCAAGGCATACTAGGCTATTAAGGTAGTATTTAACGCATGAGCCACTGTTTACAACCCCTATGGTTGTGCCGTGCATGGCATAGGGCGAGATAAGAGCTCATAGAATTGGAGAGATATGTATGCCACTCCATGAGTTATTAGGAATACACCCTTCATCCACACAAGTAACACACATATCAATTAACCGGTAAAAGATAGTTAGGGAGTAATGAAATCTAAGTAAACACAATTTTCTCCATATTGTTTTCACAACCACAATAGTTTAGATATTTATTTTATTTTAATTTGCATAAGTAGTAAACTTGGGTTAGTTGACTAGCAACTAATTCCGCCCTTCCTCTAAAAACCGAGATTTTAATTGCTTTCAAAAAAATATAAAAATACAAAAAGAATCTTCCTTCCACCCTTAGACCTATTAGAGTAGCTTTTCTATCCTAACGAACACTATTCCCTGTGAGAGAACGATCAATCCCCCGTACTTACCACTATCCTATACTACATCGGTCAGGTACACTGCCTGGTGGGGTTGTAAGCCTCTTGAGATCCCTCGAGAGGTAAAACCTGTTGTAAGGTCACAAAACCACGCATCAAGTTTTTGGCGCCGCTGCCGGGGAATAGTTATTGTTTAGGTAGAATTTTTATTTCTTTAGGTCTACTCACTAGATTCCTTTCTAGTGAGATTTTTATTTTCTTTTTCTAGGATTTTCTTTAGTCTATCTTTTTCTTCGTGTTTTTGTTCGTAATCTTTACCATCCGCCATCATGGAAGGTGGTAACATCCTTGATCCCAACAACCTAATTCAACCAAACCACCCACCACAACCAAACCAACCTCCTAGACCCCGCACCTTAGGAGAGTATTCCCGACCTAGCCACCTTGGCTATCGAAACACCATTGAGCTCACTCAAGGAGCCAATGTCACTCCCTTGCGATCCGACACCATCCGGTTGGTGCAAAGCGGATGCGCATTCCATGGACTTCGTTCCGAAGATCCAAACCAACATCTCAAGGATTTCCTCAAAATCGTAGATTCCATAGACCTTGATGTTGCAACTCGAGAGACGACCCGATTGCGTCTCTTCCAATTCTCTCTACGGGACCAAGCTAGTCAATGGCTTGAGCGACTTCCCGCAGGATCCATCACCTCTTGGGACGATCTCACAACTCGTTTCCTTGCTCAATTTTTCCCACCGGGGAGAACTACCAAGCTAAGGAATGATATCTTGGCGTTCCAACAACGCCAAGGCGAAACCCTCTACGAGGCATGGACTCGATTCAAGGACTTACTCCAAAAAGTCCCTCATCATGGCATAGACCTTTGGCTCCAAGTCCAAATCTTCTATGACCACATCAATCTCCACACGAGGCAAACCATTGACCAAGCGGCCGGTGGCAAGCTACGTGATCTAAGTGCGGAACAATCATGGGATCTCCTAGAAGATCTTGCTCTATATGACAACGAAAGTTGGAATGATCCCCGTGATTTGAATAAAACGGTCAAGGCAATATCTTTGCCTTCGAATAATTCAAGCACTTCCGACCGTAGGATCATAGAACTTGAAGACCAAGTCAAGTTTCTCATGAAATCCTACGAAGCTCCTAAACCTTCAAGCCAAGTGAACAAAATCACTTCTTCGTGCGAATTATGTAGTGGTCCCCACGACACTCGTGATTGCATGGAACTCCCCGAACAAGCTTTTGCGGACTACGCATCCACGCGTACCGACGGAGCGGGAGATAAGTGGTACACTTTCAAACCCGAGCCAAACCCTTATGGAGATTCATACAACCCCTCATGGAAAAATCACCCCAACCTTAGGTGGAAGTCAAACCAAAACGCACCCCAAAACAATTCTTCCAACCCACCTAACCGGTTTCAATCCAACGGTAATTCCTCAAACCGTACCTTCAACAACAATCCTTCCAACAACTATGGTAGTACCAACAACTTTGAAGGATTGATGTCCAATTTTATGGCATCTCAAGAAGCTCGCATAGCTAAATTCACATCCGAATTCAATCAACAACAAGTAGAGATGACCAATAAAATTGACAACTTGTTGAAAGCCCTCAACAACCAAGTGCTATCACCCCCACAAAAGGACGCTAGAAACACCAATAGCGAACCACAAATCAAGGACCCCTCTTCATCCAAACATGTCCACTTCGTAAACGTTGTGACCATTAGACCAATTGATAGGAGTGAGAATGATAGTGAATCAAAGGATGAGAGTAAGGAATTAGAGGATGATAGGAAGGCTAAGGTTAGCGAAATAGAAGAAGTAGAGGAGGAGGATTACTTCAATAGGTTACCCACTAAGGAAGAGCGAGCATATCATAAGAATCTATTCGATGACTCCGAGACCCCATACATCCTAGGTAACCCAATTTTCAAGGTGGGCGATCCATCTAATCTCAACATACCATGCAACATCGGGCATTTGCATATTTGGAAAGCGTACATTGACCCTAGATCACCCATTAACATCATGACTAGAGCTCAATACAATTTGATAATGAAAAGTCAACTAGGGTATAGAGTGTTTCCCGATAAGGGATGGATTAGTAACTTCACGGGAAGAGTTAAAGGATTACCGGTTTATGTAGGAAACTTTACCTATGTCACCGACTTTGTGATTGTAGAAGATATCCGCCCAATAATCGATGCAAGTGTGACCCAAGTAGTCTTAGGCAAACCATTTATCGAGGTCTCTAGAATGACTCATGAACCTTCCTTAGGGATAGTCACATTTAAGGATGAGACCGATGAGGTGAACTACCAAATGCCGTATAAGATAGAGCAATACCAACACTTGTCAAACGTTGAGAAGGAGCTCAAACAAGCGGTTTACTATAGGAATGATGAGGATAGACGTAGGGGAGTAGACTATGTCATGAAAAGGATTTTCGGTTTCTATAAGGATTGTTTGAACTTAGGGCCCGAATACAAAACCGGAAAAGAGGATGACTTAGGAACCGAGACCAACGACGAAGTCACGTAACGTACGGTGACTTTGAGTCTAGCTACAAGACTCGTTAATAAAGAAAAGCGCTTCTTGGGAGGCAACCCATGTTTTGTGTGTTTTTGTGTGTTTATTTGATTTTATTTGTTTCCGTATGTAAGTTATATTTCTTGTTATTGATTCATGCTTCAAACTAAATTGTGAAAATGCTTTATTTTGTTTTTAACTTCGTCTTAACTACATATAAAGGTATTTTGCAAAAGCTAAGTGTAAGGGAAATCTAAATCGGTTTATAAAGAACGAATGAACATGAATCATAACAATGAAATTAACATACATATTAGTACTTGTTTGAGTCAAATGCTTGTATCGAGTCATAATGAATTTTTGCAGGAATTCCAGGAAGTAAGATCTAGTTTTTCCAGAATTTTTCCCGGAAGCTTAACATGAGAATTCTGTCAGAACTTTCTGACGGCGTCAGGGTTAACACCTGACGGCGTCAGGTTATAATTTTCTGCAATTTTTGAAAGTTTTGTATTTTTCCGGAAACCTAAAAAGTTTTGTCAATTCTTTAACTTATAATCTCCAGGAATTCTGCAAAATATTCATTCCACAAGCATTATATCTTATTATGTAGATTTTACCGCCGATTTTACGCGAGGTTGGCCTTTATCTTTTTCAGGTTAACAGGTTATTTTGGACAAGAAGACGTTTATTATTTTGGAAGGGAAGCTTTGAACGTTCGTCTATCTTGGAAGAAGATCTAACCATGTTACATCACTATCCACAACAAACGATTCAGGGGAGTATTTGATTTCATTCTTTCATCTTATTTACTTTTACGTCTTTTATTTGAACATTGGGGACAATGTTCGGTTTAAGTGTAAGGGGGGTAAATGAAAGCACCGTTGAGAATATACTTACGCTTGATGTTTTGCTTTGTTTGATAGTAAATTTGTAATAAAACCAAGAGAAATATTTGTTAGGGCAATTTTAGCGCCAATTTAAAATTTTTTACAACATTTAGAAGTGAAACCTTGATCTTAATGAGCGTCTCATGGATAGGAAATTGTATGACTAGCACAAAACCGTACCACTAAAAAATTTTCCACCCCAAATATGTGAGGTTCGCCCCTAGAATTGGTAGGAAAAGCATCCATCTTTGGTGCTATGATGTGAGTACCGGTAGTATTTAGATTCTAGAACTTGCGTTAGGACCATCTCAAATCCACAAGTGAGACTACATTCGTGTAGTTAAGATTTACTACATGATAAGAGGCATTAGGATTAACCCATTGTTTTACACCCGTATATTTGTTATAATTACATTGACTTCATTGGTCAAGTAATTCTCCCACACCCTTTGCGTTGTATCCATTTTTGGTACACGATACCCCTAGTACACCCCTCCGAGCCTATCCTTTCGTTTCGACCTTTGAGCATCTTACTCAAAGTGAGAATTTGTTTACACCCCACTAAATGTACACCCAAATCGCCTTAGCCTACCTTGTATGCACCCACCTTTGGTGCATTATTGTGAAAACATTTGTTAAACCCTTAGTTAATTATCCGGTCAATTACATGGTTGCTAAGTTAAGTCATATCCTTGTACATATTGTTTTGGGACGATTGGGACTCATGGGTAAAGTACTAGTGTAATGAAGTAATGGGGAAGAACAACATTATTACCCCCATACGTGCTAAATATTTTAAAAGTACTCCAAGTTTTTCGATTATCTTAATTCGAGTCATTAGAATAGTGATTGTAAAGTTATGTAAAGATTCAAGTGTAAGGGGAATGCAAATCCCCTATGATGTATTATTTTGGATGGTAGGGCAAGAGTGTATGAAAAAAAAATCGAAAAATCAAGAAAAATAAAAAAAAAATATGAAAAAGAAAGAAGAAAAACATACGGACTACCATCCCGTTTCCTTTTATGTTCCTTTTTAGTTTTTGTTATTTCATTTTTAGACTAAGATTGAGTCGAGTCTTGACTTAAGCAACGATGTAGAGTGCATGTATTTGATCATGATAATTAACTCGCCACCACTAAAATACCCTTTATTCCAACCAAACCGTGTTATCATATCCCTACACCTTACGTTACAACCCTTTATAAAGCCCTCTTTGATAGTTTATCTTAGGTGCTTACGCCTAGTGGAGGAGTAATTGATCCTTTCCCAAGCCTATGGTAATCTATTTGCTATGACAGGTAGTGAGTGTTATTTTCCGTTTCCATTTATGAGATATAAACTTTATGACATTTGAGAGATGTGAGAATCCAAACACTATTTGTGAGGTGCTAGTGTATGATTTCCGTGCTTGTTATGATTAGGGTCTAATAACTATTTGTTGTAATTACTTTTATATTCGTGTTAAATGACCCCTAACTCATATTTTGATTGGAATAAAAGCTCATTTGCTTGAGGACAAGCAAATCCCAAGTGTAAGGGTATTTGATGAGACGAAAAGTGTTACGCTTTTAGGGGGTCATTTAAGCCCTAATTCGTATAAATGTGATCAAATATTGCCCTAAATCGTTCCTTTTGTCATTTTAGGTACTTTTGAGAGGAATTCTGGAAAACATGCATATTCGGACGTTTTTGGAGCATAAAAGTGAAGAAAACGACAAAGTCTCAAAAGATGAAGATTTACAACCTGACGGCGTCAGAAGTCACAAGGTGACGCCGTCAGAAAGCCTTGACAAAAGAGTGGAAACCAATTATCAAATGACGGGCCAGAGGAAATTTTGGATTTAACACCTGACGCCGTCAGGTGTTAGGAAAAGTAGGCCGTCAGGAGTAAAGTTAAAGAGTGACGGCCCAGAAGGTTTTATAAGGTGACGGCGTCAGAAGTGGATCTAGGCCATCCGAGAAACCTAATGGCGGCGAGCTGACGGCGTCAGCCCTTATAACCTGACGCCGTCAGAGTGTAAAATCTATATATAGTTTTCTAATTTTCATTCATTAGTGTGGAACTTTGTGGAGAACTTTTAGGGCAAACCCTAAAGACGAATTTTCTGTACTTTTTAGGGTTTCCAACCCTTGGAACCCTCATGCTTAATTAAAGATAAGTCTTCACTTTAATTCAATCAATATGTCTATGTGTTGGTTGATTATCTCTTTTGCTTGTCTTTTAATTAACATGTGTAGCTAAATTCTCTAGTGTTTGCTTAGATCTAATGAAACCTAACTATTAATTATTGGTTGATTGGTGTGTGTTGTTGTTTGTTGGGATGATTGTTCCATCAATGTTAGGCTCAAGAAAACTGGCCAACCTCCTTTATGGTAACGTGCTTGAACGTCTTGGGAAACATGTAGCCAAGGCATACTAGGCTATTAAGGTAGTATTTAACGCATGAGCCACTGTTTACAACCCCTATGGTTGTGCCGTGCATGGCATAGGGCGAGATAAGAGCTCATAGAATTGGAGAGATATGTATGCCACTCCATGAGTTATTAGGAATACACCCTTCATCCACACAAGTAACACACATATCAATTAACCGGTAAAAGATAGTTAGGGAGTAATGAAATCTAAGTAAACACAATTTTCTCCATATTGTTTTCACAACCACAATAGTTTAGATATTTATTTTATTTTAATTTGCAAAAGTAGTAAACTTGGGTTAGTTGACTAGCAACTAATTCCGCCCTTCCTCTAAAAACCGAGATTTTACTTGCTTTCTAAAAAATATAAAAATACAAAAAGAATCTTTCTTCCACCTTTAGACCTATTAGATTAGCTTTTCTATCCTAACGAACACTATTCCCTGTGAGAGAACGATCAATCCCCCGTACTTACCACTATCGTATACTACATCGGTCAGGTACACTGCCTGGTGGGGTTATAAGCCTCTTGAGATCCCTCGAGAGGTAAAACCTATTGTAAGGTCCCAAAACCACGCATCACGAGTCATAATGAATTTTTGCAGGAATTCCAGGAAGTAAGATCTAGTTTTTCCAGAATTTTTTCCGGAAACTTAACATGAGAATTCTGTCAGATCATTCTGACGGCGTCAGGTTAAAATTTTCTGCCATTTTTGAAAGTTTTGTATTTCTTCCGGAAACCTAAAAAGTTTTGTCAATTCTTTAACTTATAATCTCCAGGAATTCTGCAAAAATATTCATTCCACAAGCATTATATCCTATTATATAGATTTTACCGCCGATTTTATGCGAGGTTGGCCTTTATCTTTTTCAGGTTAACAGGTTATTTTGGACAAGAAGACGTTTATTATTTTGGAAGGGAAGCTTTGAACGCTCGTCTTTCTTGGAAGAAGATCTAACCATGTTACCTCACTATCCACATCAAACGATTCAGGGGAGTATTTGATTTCATTCTTTCATTTTATTTACTTTTACATCTTCTATTTGAACATTGGGGACAATGTTCGGTTTAAGTGTAAGGGGGGTAAATGAAGGCACCGTTGAGAATACACTTACGCTTGATGTTTTGCTTTGTTTGATAGTAAATTTGTAATAAAACCAAGAGAAATATTTGTTAGGGCAGTTTTAGCGCCAATTTAAAATTTTTTACAACATTTAGAAGTGAAACCTTGATCTTAATGAGCGTCTCATGGATAGGAAATTGTATGACTAGCACAAAACCGTACCACAAAAAATTTTTCCACATCAAATATGTGAGGTTCACCCCTAGAATTGGTATGAAAAGCACCCATCTTTGGTGCTATGATGTGAGTACCGGTAGCATTTAGATTCTAGAACTTGCGTTAGGACCATCTCAAATCCACAAGTGAGACTACATTCGTGTAGTTAAGATTTACTACATGATAAGAGGCATTAGGATTAACCCATTGTTTTACACCCGTATTTTTGTTATAATTACATTGACTTCATTGGTCAAGTAATTCTCCCACACCCTTTGCGTTGTATCCATTTTTGGTACACGATACCCCTAGTACACCCCTCCGAGCCTATCCTTTCGTTTCGACCTTTGAGCATCTTACTCAAAGTGAGAATTTGTTTACACCCCACTAAATGTACACCCAAATCGCCTTAGCCTACCTTGTATGCACCCACCTTTGGTGCATTATTGTGAAAACATTTGTTAAACCCTTAGTTAATTATCTAGTCAATTACATGGTTGCTAAGTTAAGTCATATCCTTGTACATATTGTTTTGGGACGATTGGGACTCATGGGTAAAGTACTAGTGTAATGGAGTAATGGGGAAGAACAACATTATTACCCCCATATGTGCTAAACATTTTAAAAGTACTCCAAGTTTTTCAATTATCTTAATTCGAGTCATTAGAATAGTAATTGTAAAGTTATGTAAAGATTCAAGTGTAAGGGGAATGCAACTCCCCTATGATGTATTATTTTGGATGGTAGGGCAAGAGTGTATGAAAAAAAAATCGAAAAATCAAGAAAAATAAAAAAAAATATGAAAAAGAAAAGAGAAAAACATACGGACTACCATCCCGTTTCCTTTTATGTTTCTTTTTAGTTTTTGTTATTTCATTTTTAGTTTAAGATTGAGTCGAGTCTTGGCTTAAGCAACGATGTAGAGTGCATGTATTTGATCATGATAATTAACTTGCCACCATTAAAATACCCTTTATTCCAACCAAACCGTGTTTATCATATCCCTACACCCAGGGCCGTCCCATTGATTTGGGAGGCCCGGTGCGAAATCACAAATGAGGCCCCCATAATTCAAGTCTTTCACTCTTTTTGTATGTGGCCAGTGGCGGAGCTTGAGCATGTTAACTGGAGGGGCCAAAATATTCTAGCGTAAAATGTTGTTTTTATATAAAATTTCAAAAAAAGATTTTCCTAAGTGGTACCATTGACTAAAAACTTAAGCAAGAGTTTATATGGTTTATTCAACTTTAAACAAGACAAAATCATATAAAAAATAAAAGAAAAGCTCAAATATTAACATAAACAATAAAATATTGTAATAAAACATCATCGAATACATCATAGAAAACACAGAAATTGACATTGAAACGATATGAATACGGGTTCTTTTTCACAACTGTGACATCTTTTATGCTTTTTTGCTTTGTTATAACATTCTAAGAGACTATAAGGTAAAATATGTTAAAAATTTGCAGACTTCAACCTGAAACTTTGTACTACACTTAAGAATTTTAGGGGGGGGCCACCACCCCTCCCTGCCCCTATGATCCTCCGCCTCTGTATGTGGCTCAAAGTTTGTCTTCTATTTTTTGTATGTGGTCCGGTTCAACTTTGATAATGTTTAACAAAGTCACTAAAAATTCAAAACGTTTATATATAAAACGTTTATTAAACTAAATTGGGGGCCCCTTACAAAGGGGGACCCGGTGCGGTTGCACCACTTGCACATACTAATCGCCGCCACTGCCTACACCTTACGTTACAACCCTTTGGAAAGCCCTCTTTGATAGTTTATCTTAGGTGCTTACGCCTAGTGGAGGAGTAATTGATCCTCTCCCAAGCCTATGGTAATCTATTTGCTATGACAGGTAGTGAATGTTATTTTCCGTTTTCATTTATGAGATATTATTCTATGACATTTGAGAGATGAGAGAATCTAAACACTATTTATGAGGTGCTAGTGTATGATTTCCGTGCTTGTTATGATTAGGGTCTGATAACTATTTGTTGTAATTACTTTTATATTCGTGTTAAATGACCCCTAACTCATATTTTGATTGGAATAAAAGCTCATTTGCTTGAGGACAAGCAAATCTCAAGTATAAGGGTATTTGATGAGACGAAAAGTGTTACGCTTTTAGGGGGTCATTTAAGCCCTAATTCGT
>LBNU01035390.1:244498-284509 GCA_014162995.1 Artemisia annua
CACTTAATTGATAAGACAACGATGTGTAGGATCTCTTAAACTATTAGAGAAGATGATGTTACTACCAAACCTCCTAAGAACCATCTTTATGTCCACATTGTTACACACACAAAACATACGTGAAATTTACATAAAACAATATAAATCAATATGCTAAATAAGTAAGACAATATGATGCTTACTTTACCACCATAATAATTTGTAGCCCAAAGTGCACGCGGTGTGGAGGAAGTTGAGGTTTGTTGTGTGTGATTTTTGACACATTATATAGTTGATAAAATATTTGTAACTCATGGACGGGAAGGTAAAAAGACTAACCACTAATTGGTGTGTTTAATTTATGCATTCATGGCATTTTTGGTTTGTATTCTTTGAGGTTATGTACTTACCACTTAAGCATGCAACTTAAACCAATGTACTTACACATGAAGCCTCCCAATAGCAAAATCAATTCATGAAACATTAATTAACACCCCTTTGCATTTATAAGACTACTTAGTCTTTTATTATATGAGGCATGCAGAACCCGTGCTACGCACGGGCTTTTAATCTAATTGTTAATCGCGAGTTTGTTTTTATGTATTGTCGAGTGCATTTGTATTTTTAGTTTAGTATGTTGTATGAAATGTTTTTAGTTTGTTGTTTAAAAATATAAAAATGGTTGATATTGTTTTGGGTTTTTGGTCTTTATATTTTCTAAATGGGGTTGTCGTTATTAAATTGTTATACGCTTGATGTAATTTCCTTTGATTGTTTTGGCCTATTACGTAACCCAACAATAATTTTGCATTTGGTTTTTGCATGGTAATACGAAGCACACTGGCTTTTCTTATTTGTTACAGTGTAATTTGCGTTAATTATTTTTGTTATTAGGTTCATAAGTTGTGATTGTATTACATCTGTTGTAAGTATGCCATTAGTTGTTTGGTGATTTTTATATTTAATCTTTTTATAACATATTAGTATTTATTTATAAAGTTTATGATTAAAAACTAAAGTTAGCTTCATCTCATTTTATTGTACAACTAATTTCATTGAAAATTAACATTGAAGTCTAACTAATATTAATAAATTTTATCAATAAACTCAATTCCAAATAGCTAACCAATTGAGTATTAATTAACACACTATTAATAATTCCTAAAACCTTTTGGACTCCACTATTATTAAACTTAGTTTTTTTAATTTACAAATGGGTTGGAGCAAAACTTATGTACTTTTTCTTATATATTCATTATTCAAGTTGCATGCTTACATAACCTAATCACGCTAAAAAATATCATTTAACCATTTAAATGTTGTTTTACATACATGCCCGTGCACATTTTCTTGAATTAATTCGCACATATGAGCTACGTCAATAGAAACCACACATAAATTACTTGTATATGAATACATATATCTATATATATTGCATTAGGTTAAATCATCAATTATTCTTACAACCTTTTCAACTTCATCTCAATCCATAACCGACTTTTAATTCTATACTAATTACTAAATATCATGTGATCAATTCCTGCAAGCCTTGCACTTCCATCTCGTTGTTGTATATTTCACATTAAATGCACCGGTTTTGTTTTTCGATAAAAGTTTGAACTTTTGCTTATGTTTAAAACTCAACTTTTTTATTTGATATTATAATTTACAAACGGCTTTAAGTCAAAATTATGTATTTTTTCCTTTCTATTCATTACTCAATGTGATATTTTTATTTTTTAATATGTCGTATTTTGCTATTATGGCAAACTTATTTAATGGGTGTAAATATTGGTTTCTTACTAATGATTCTACATATAGAAAAAGAAAACACTTTTCGATGCGCGGACCTTCTTCTTTTCAAAAATAATTCAATTGCACACGATAAATTCATTCTAATATTTCTCAAAGAGCATTCGAAAGCAACTACTTAAATAAACTAATCACGCTAAAAAGGTATCATTTAACCATTTAAATGTTGCTTTACATACATGTTCGTGCACATTTTCTTATATCAATTCGCACATGTGAGCTACATCAATAGAAAACGCACATAAATTACTTGTATATGAAAAAGCATTAACATAATACATATATCTATATATATACTTATCTATAACAATCACCTAAATATGTAAGAAACAAATAAAATAGTTGGTATCCCAGTCTTTGGTTCCATTTATTTGAGCATCCATTATCTTGTGTGATTTTTATGGTACCTGCGTATGATAACTAAATTAAGAAAAAAAGAATACCGAGTTAATTACAAAGATCTAAAAGATGTGTGAATCATCTCCAAAATGTTGCAAAAGAGAATTTACATACCGCTACCAACAATCAAAGATCTAAAAGATGTGTGAATCATCTTCAAATGTACATACTAAATGTGATTTTGGCCGGTTTATATAGGCATGAATTAGGTTAAATCATTAATTATTCTTGCAACCTTTCGCAACCCTTGCACTTCATCTAACCGACTTTTAATTCTATACTAAATGTCATGTGATCAATTCGGGCAACCCTTGCACTTCATCTCCTTTCATGATTGTATAGTTATTATGAGGCTGCATTGAATTCCGAGCATTAGCTATCTTGTACTCTATGCAATGAGACTCCATATTGAGTACCTTGATTACTCCACATTAAATTTAGGGAAACTGACGAAAACGTAAAAAGTCGGGCGAAAACGTAAAAAAACGGTCGAAAACGTAAAAAACGGACGAAAACGTAAAAAAACGGTCGAAAACGTAAAAAAAAAAGACGAAAACGTAAAAAACGGACAAAAATATAAAAAAACATAGGAAAACGTAATAAACAGACAAAAACGTAAAAAACCAATGAGAACATATAAAAAAGGGGTTTTTTGCATATATATCCTTCCGAAAATACATAATTGCATATATATCCAAAGCATGCATAAAAACCATTGTACTATGTACATAAAAAAACTTGTACAAAGGATATATATGAAATTATTCACTTTGTGGGATATATATGCAATTCTGCCTATAAAAGAACTCATCCTTCCATGTGACCCATCTAAACCAATACCCATATAGACTCAAACCCATCTAGACCCAACCCATCTAGACCCATCCTTCTAAGTGACCCATCTAAACTCATACCCATCTAGACCCATACCCATCTAAGACCTAAGACCCAACCCAACCCAACCCGACCCAACCATTTTGCCACCTCTAAGATAAAGCACGTTGCAACCGAAATACAAACCATTTTTTAACACTACCCTGAACATGGAGCAATCACAAGTCCCTGCTAATTAAGTACTAAGCTCTTTTGATATTGGTCAAAACTCAGAAGTATGAGCCCAGTATGTACCCCGACTTAGAAAAAATGTTTTGACTTCTGATATTGGTCTGTATTTTGTTATAACATAGTTTCCTGATATCATAACTTTCGATCTTTTGCAATGCTAAAGGCTAAATGCATAAATTACAGAAAATCTAAGAAAATTAGGCAACAGATCTGATACAATTGATATTACAGAGAATTAAGGCATCAAAGCAAGATCTACTTCAAACCACTTGTTATTACTAGGCAAATTCACAACACATCACCAATGAGAGTATCAAACCTATATACAAATACAACTATGTGACCAAAAATAATTCCTAGTTGCATTGTTATGATTACCCTAAAACTTGATTATCGACAACTGCAACAGCAAGGCAAACAACTTTACACGAGGAAATACATTTTTTCTGTTTATCTTTTTAGATTATTCCGTCCCATCATAGGGATTAACTCGATCACAAGCCTAATTGTGTGAAGAAATTATGAATTTACATATCTGCTGAGAACTGTCAAGAAGCTCGCGACACAGGCTTTGTCTGGAACCATAAGGAGTATTTGGGTGCATATTTATGAACAACATCCACCATTAGAGGTAGGAGTTTGGTGCTCTGGTTTGTGCTTTAATATGTTTCTCTTCACAACTGTAGACCCTTCTTCCAAAAGACTTGGAACTTCCATTATCTGTCATATAAAACTTTACATGTTAATATCCTGTGTGACAGCTTAAGCAAAATGGGTGGGTTGGGTAACATGTCATCTTTTAGTTTCTGGTCAAAGCAGGTTGGGTGGGTGGCCAGTT
This sequence comes from Artemisia annua, assembly GCA_014162995.1. NCBI lineage: Eukaryota > Viridiplantae > Streptophyta > Magnoliopsida > Asterales > Asteraceae > Artemisia > Artemisia annua. Next base: position 248,592 of record LBNU01035390.1, read on the forward strand.
TTTCGTCTTTTTTTAGGAGTAAATCTTATTAATAATTAATGTATTAGATTTGAATACACTACTGTATTATTGACTAATGATCTGTTTTTTCAGGAGTAAACACAATTCAGGAGGTTTCAAGTAGTTAAGTGGATCTTAGACAAATTTTGGCCCTTGTGACATTCCTTGATGGATACTTTTTTTCAATTTGTTTGACCCGTAATTCATGAAGACGCAACCCGTATCGACCCATTTTATATAAACGGTGTAATATTGCCTTCTTTAAACAAGATTCCCAATATGTTTTTGTTTGCACCAAATGCTAGTAAATGATCTGGACGCATACGAACCACATTGTGGCTAGGCTGAACACCAAAGACGTTGTATGTATAGGAGGGTCCTAAACGTTGAATGCATTTTGAGTTTTATGTTTACCTTTAAAGCAAGCTCTTCAAAACTTTGCCGTACATTTTCCTGAGTTCTAGCACTACATTCAAGATACAAACAACCGAGCTCTTTGGCAAGAGCCGCGCCTTCTTCCCTACTCACAAATCTTTCAGAGTCCTGAAATATCACTTCTGAATACTTTAATATACGGAACTTTACAAACTTTCCAATAAATCCACCATAAATAATCACATATAACTTGCATGTTAAGAGCTTGGAAGAATGTGGGAGCTTACTTTGTCGACTTTATTTCCAACAAGCATCTTGACACAGTCTTGATTAGCAGAGTTGAGTTCCACTTCTTTAGCCCATACTTCAGATATATTCGTGAAGCTCTCTCTCTTTGTAACATCATACACTGTAATGTAATGTTCGATATTTATCACAACATAAGCTTCGTAGAACACATAGTAAAAGGCACTATAGCATTTTTATTTGTGAAACTAGTAAAAATTCCCACTATAGCATTTTTATTTCGAGTCACAAAGTACACATTAGTTGTAGTGCAGCGGTCAAAACCATGTTATATGACTAACTACGACACATAATACCGTAATACTAGCGCAGAAGTGCAAAGGAAATATACGACATGTTTTACAAGTTTGAATGTAAATTCAGAGATCGTGTACCAAGAATAATCCCTTGGGCACCTCTGTAGTAAGAGCTTGTCAATGTCCTAAACCTCTCCTGCCCAGCTGCAACAGATTAACATATCAGTGACCCTCGATTGGAGTTGACTTGGAGTAAATTAATAGAGGCAACAACCATTGAGATATATCTGGAATCAACTTCCATTAGAATAAAGCTGAGGGATATTATTGTTAAAACATACCTGTGTCCCAAATTGTAAGTTTTAATCTTTTCCCACCAACTGTAAACTGCTTGATTTTGAAGTCAACACCTACCCAACAAACAAAGAGTCAAATAAGTACAAACTAAAACAATTCATGAGTATGACAGAAAGATACACCTATTCCTCTATTCTGATCTGATGGCTATAAAGAATGTTTGGATACTTTATCTGTCATTTTTGCCAGCATAGTGAGAAGATTGCGACTTAAAATAACTTATAGTGGCAGCCAGCGATTTGGCTTGTCATTCGAGTGCATTAGTACAATAGAGGTTATATACAGACACTGTGTCTAATTACTGATCTCTGATGTCGGTTTTTCGAATGACCATCATTGCTATGGAAACGACACATAGATAGCTATTGTACCACCAGACAAAAGTTGACACTCGATCATCTTTAGGTACTGAACTAGAAAGATGAAGTCACAAGCATAACATATGATTAATGTCTAATGGTGGTCAAATGCACTTAGTCAAACCACATTGTGTCATAACAGCTAACACAACCTTCAGCCGAGAAGACAGGCAGAGGTGCTTATCCTTTTTGGAAACTACTAAGAGTTGTTTGATATCAAACAATGTATACCAAATCTGGTTTTTGGTTAATTGGCTAAAATAGTACTCTTACCTATTTATTTGTGTTACTTATACACAATGGATTCACGAAACTTAGGTTGCCCGGCTAAATGGTTCACTTTAGTGACCAATAGGATCCGTTTAGGCAAATACTTCGATTAATTTGCTATTAATTTTCGAAACCACATCTATAGTAAATCGTACACCTACACTATAATTCATAAACATTTCTATTAAACATATGAAAATTGCTATAAATCACTGAATCACATAAGCAAGGACCGACATATTTACACTAAAAACAAATAACATGTACTCCTCCGTCCCGTCCCATTTTAAGTGTCCATCTTACTATTTTAGTTTGTCTCAAAAAAACTGTCTACTTGCATCAAATAAAAGTACTCGAATCTACATTTATTACAAACATCATAATTTGCAGAAAATTTGTTTGCGGACACTTAAATCGGGACGGATAAACATAGGAAACAAGTGAAGTTTAGTGGTAAGTAAAAGGTGGAAATGAGAACCCAAGGCCTTTGTTGGTCTAGTGGTATGTGAGTTCCCCACAAACCTAGAGGTTGTGTGTTCAATCCTCGCTGGAGTCATTTGTGAGATATATTGTCGTTCTAAAAACAAATAAAAAATAAAAAAAAATAAATGGAAATAAGATGTATTACCAATAGTAGGAGGTAGATCATCTTGAACAAGAGAGTTAGAAATGAAAGAGACTAAAAGACTACTTTTACCAACACCCGAATCACCAATCAATAGTATCTTAAACGACAGATCATAAGCTCCTGAAGACGAACTCATCCTTCCTAGCTAGCTAGCTATATATATATTAACTTTCTGTTCTCTAGAGATTATTTCAACAACACTACAAACAATGTGTGTGATGGACTTAAGAATATGGGATCAAGAATGTTAGGGAGGGAAGAATAATGATGAGAGAAAAAGTGATCAAACAGTCATATGAAATAATGATTTTTTAGGATGGAGAGAGAAAGGAAGATGAGCTGTTACTGTCTGTTTATTTGAGCCTGCCTGGAGGATTAATGAAGCACTGAGATATGCGAATTCTGTAACGCACGTTTCCGTTATACTCTATACCAAGCTTAACGTCGACATTGTTTTGTCTTTTTCACGATCGGAATCGTAAGATCGGTTGTGATCGAAAGATCCCGCTTAAATGTTCAAATGTCTTGTACGTATGATACGTTGTAGTTAAAACGTATACCGTAACAAGTTTATAAAGAAACAAGAGTTCAAAAAGTTATAACATAACGGAAATGAAAGTCAGATGAGTTTAAAATACTAATCTATCTAATCAGTGATTAAGCATGATTAATTTTTTAGTCTAAAAATGTATATATCTATACTATATATAAAGCATGAATGACTCTCTCTCTAAAATTTTAAGACTTACAAGAAATTAAGCATGGTTTACAACACTTTAATGCACCCAATTTTCAGAATTACAACAAAGTAAGCATATTGTACAACAAAATAAAGCGTGGTATCATTTTAAGACCAAAATTCTATCAAACAACATTAATGCTATTAAAAACACCCCTTCACCAAAAAATACAACCATTTAAGCACAATGTACAATAGCTGCAACCAATTTTCATATTTACAACAAAATAAGCATAGTGTACAACAAAATAAGCATGATGTAATTTTCAGACTTACAACATTAATGCTATTAAAGTGGTCAATGTTATTAATGACTATAATGACTACTATTTACAAGAAAAGAAACATAGTGTACAACACTTTAATGCACATAATTTTCAGACGTACAAGACAAGAAACATAGTGTACAACAAAACACCACATTAATGCTATTTAATGTAGTCAATTATTTAACTGGTCAATAAATACAATTAATACAGTTATTAAAACACCCTTTACAAATTATCAAGCATATTGTACAACAAAATTAAACACAATTCCTGCATTCAATTTCACTACTGCAAATAATAAAGCACATTATACAAATATTCAAGCCCGAACGGGCAACGGGCCAAATGGGCTTGAGCCCGAACGGGCGCGGACCAAACGGGCTTGAGCCCGAACAGGCACGGGCCAACGGGTTCGAGCCCGAACGGGCACGGGCTATACGAAATTCTTGATATCCGTAAATTTATTGTCAAAAAAATATAATAAACTAAAATACATTTATATCGAAAAATTTTATTTCAGGGTCCCCGCCGCTGCAACGCGCGGGTACCCTGCTAGTTGTATACTTAATTATGGTAATGGTTGTTCACGCTTGTTTTATTATTCAACTATAACAAAATACTTTTTTTTTTTTTTTTTTTTTTTTTTTTTTTTTTTTTTTTTTTTTTTTTTTTTTTTTTTTTTTTTTTTAAATTTGTGGGAAGTATGATCAGATTGGAATGAGATTTTACGATCTTATGGTAAGATCGAGATCCTTCGTAAGATCTCATGTCTTCAAAGATCCTACGGATGATGGACCCATTTTCGCTTTGTAGAATCGTAAACTCGTACAATCTTAAAAGGTAGATCACTATCTTAATAGCTATGCTCTACACTGGTACATCTTTTATATTTTTCTCATTACTACTAGTATTTTAGACTTTCTAAGGTCAAAGAAACAATTTCAAACACAAATATATTAAAAAGTAAGCCTTGATATATGGACCTAACTAAATGGATCTAACTGTACAAGTCATTTATGCGGTAGGTCACCTTTTAGGTTCATTTAATTAGGCCCGTTTATCATTTTTCTAAAAAATAATATATTAGTAACTGACAGAGAATTTCCTTATTCAGTTTGAGAAATGCTAGAATTATAAAAAAAATTTATAAGAAAAAATATTCACATAATGACATGTTATTTAGTTAGTATCATTCTCTCTCTTCTTTTTATATTATCTAGATCTACAAATAAACATGACATATCATTTTGTTTAGTTTTTTGTGATTTTAGCATTTCTTATTCGGTTTATACAAGAAAGTGAATATTTTATGCAAATGTATTCGGTTAAATGAGTATCCCATGACTATTTCTGACCTTTAGGGCTTTTTGGTTCGCACAATGTTTTTAAAGTAATTGTAATCTTTTGAAGGAACTGTAATTTGAATGAATTGTAATTTAAAGAATTGTAATGTGTTGGAATTATAATTGATGAAATCCGTCATTAAGTTTGATTAACTCGCAACGTAATGTAATTCAAAAAATGTTATAAAATCTGTCATTGCGTTTGGTTAACTCACTACCAAAATATGTACGTAATCATTTGAACTTCAGACTTAACTGAGAATGACTAGCCATTACATCAAGTGATGGTTTGAAAAGACTTATTCCAAACATATTTTCAGTAACTTTCTTGTACTAGTATGCAATTTTGCTTTAATTGTACCTGAAGCTTTTAAAAGTCATACATATAAATGGGGGAGGTATGTTCAAAAATAAAAAATAAATAAATAAAAATAATGGGGGAGGTGATTTGCATTATTCCTTTTTATTTGTACACTCATTGTACAAGTATTTAAAACAGGATGTAAATAGAATACAGTTGTTTAATGCAGTAGTTAAAATGTCCCAATCAAAAGTAAAAGTGTGTAAATTAATTCTCGTATAAATTACATACTTACATTGTTATACTGTGTCTTCTATATGGTGAACATTTAGCTGGTGAGCAAAACGGACCATGGACCGAACCGATAAATTGGTTTGACCAGACCTCATCGAACATATTTCGGCCGGTTTTCGNCTACAAATAAACATGACATATCATTTTGTTTAGTTTTTTGTGATTTTAGCATTTCTTATTCGGTTTATACAAGAAAGTGAATATTTTATGCAAATGTATTCGGTTAAATGAGTATCCCATGACTATTTCTGACCTTTAGGGCTTTTTGGTTCGCACAATGTTTTTAAAGTAATTGTAATCTTTTGAAGGAACTGTAATTTGAATGAATTGTAATTTAAAGAATTGTAATGTGTTGGAATTATAATTGATGAAATCCGTCATTAAGTTTGATTAACTCGCAACGTAATGTAATTCAAAAAATGTTATAAAATCTGTCATTGCGTTTGGTTAACTCACTACCAAAATATGTACGTAATCATTTGAACTTCAGACTTAACTGAGAATGACTAGCCATTACATCAAGTGATGGTTTGAAAAGACTTATTCCAAACATATTTTCAGTAACTTTCTTGTACTAGTATGCAATTTTGCTTTAATTGTACCTGAAGCTTTTAAAAGTCATACATATAAATGGGGGAGGTATGTTCAAAAATAAAAAATAAATAAATAAAAATAATGGGGGAGGTGATTTGCATTATTCCTTTTTATTTGTACACTCATTGTACAAGTATTTAAAACAGGATGTAAATAGAATACAGTTGTTTAATGCAGTAGTTAAAATGTCCCAATCAAAAGTAAAAGTGTGTAAATTAATTCTCGTATAAATTACATACTTACATTGTTATACTGTGTCTTCTATATGGTGAACATTTAGCTGGTGAGCAAAACGGACCATGGACCGAACCGATAAATTGGTTTGACCAGACCTCATCGAACATATTTCGGCCGGTTTTCGGTTAATTTTTTTTCGTTATATGCGGTCCTCGGTCGGTCCGGTTCTGTCCGGTCTTACGGGCCAATATGCTCAGTTGAACCGGACCAGAACAAACACATTTCATTACGGTCTTCGATCCAATCTTTTTTCGAATTCGGTTTTCAGTGCGGTCTGATTTTTAGACCGTGATCAGTCCTAGTGAATGCTTATTTAGATGTGTGAACTTTTCAAAATAAACAATTTAAAAATATCTTTTTTAGAGTATACATCTAAGAAAAATGATTATTTACTTTTTTTTTAGAAAGCAATATTAAGCACAGAAGTTTAAAATATAAGCAATCCAAACACCCTCTTCAAAGAACATTATTTACAAATTTCTGTCTTCAATGTCATCTTGAAATATCGTAAATGAAATAACTCAATTTTAATTAGATCCATAAATCCCTTGATATGTCGCATCCCATGCCAAGGCCCCTTAGCCCCCTACCATCTTGACAAGCGACCCATCGAGATAGTTAAGTATTTGTTTTCTTTTGTTCAAAGATTTGTTTTGAAGTTCTACTACAATTAAACAGATGTAATGGTTGGTCGACAGTCGGTCGGTTTGGTCCACCTATGCGTCGCACCTCATTACGTCGACCACCAAGAGATGCATCGCGAGAGGAGAAAAAGAGAAAATTGGTCGTTTATGCGACCGAGTTTTTGGCAAAAAAAATTAACCCAACGGCTATATTGGGCATTTTTCAAAAAAAAAAAAAAAAGGAAAAAATTTCTTTAAAAACTTTATACATTTAACACTATAAATACCCCATTACTTCTCTATTCAATCTTCACTATAATCTTCTCAACTCACATAAAATTTTTAAAAAAACTCTCAAAACCAAAACACCAAAATTCCGACCCCAACAAAACATTCCAAACTTACCAACACCGGATCCCAGTTTTCATTTATCCGGTTACTCATTCAATTTAAACCCGCAAGTTTTGTATGCCAATCACAACAACAACCTTATTATCAAGATAATCTGTTTTAACCTCCGATAACCAACAACAACATTTTTTTTTACCAANAATCTGTTTTAACCTCCAATAACCAACAACAACAACTTTTTTTTACCAACAGCAACAACAATCTCAAATGTATCGTTAGCAAATGTTACGCGATTCACCACCACCATTTAACCAATCGATGGGCAAAGCTCAAACTTTCCCAATGATATTCTCCGGTTAACCGTTTTAATCTTGATGAAGATTTAGATCCGTCTTTTGTTAGTCAAGATTAATCTACGGTTCAAGGTTCGGGTGGTCCATCCGTACCCGTTGAAGAAGACTCTCCCGTCGAAGAGGTTGCGCCCGCAAAAAAGTAGACGTCAAAAAGGCGTCAAATATCCAAGGCGACTGTAGAAGCTACCGCAGCAAAACCATAGATCCAGGAGGAAGAGCTAGCGTTGTGTAAAGCTTGGATAAACACGTTGGAAAATAGCATCTAAGGGAACAATCAAAAGACTAGGGGGTTTTAGACGGCCGTGGTGTCTTACTTTGAGAATGAAATGGGGGATTCGATAAGAGGATACGATGCCGTCTGCACCAAATGGAAAAATATGCTTTGTCCTAAAATTGGTCAATTTTGGTACCTTTCACGATAATGCAAAATGGAGGAACCAGATTGGCGCAGAGGACCAACATGTATTTGATCAAACGTGTGTTGAATATCATGCAACGTACGGTCATCCCTTCACAATCATTGAGTCGTGGACACTTTTGAAGGAGCATAGTAATTGAAAAGAGGTTGAGATGCCAAAATTTTACAAAACCAAAGAAAATGCTCTTCAAAAAATCAAAGATATTGGAAACAACCTAACACGCCACATTAGACTCGGCACATGGTGGTTTTAATCTCAATGACGAAGCGGATGAAGAGGTTTAGGAAGTCCGACCAATGGCTCGAGACAGACCTTAGAAGAAAGCATCATCCTCCTTTGCTCTTTCAGAATCTTCAGCTGTTACACCTGTTCTTGTTGATATGATATTCGATAGATGGAAAACATTAAATCAGGTATTTGGGGTAAAAGGAAGGAAGCCCAAGAGTCTTATATAGCGTTGAAGAATCGGCAATTGGAGATGGAAGAACAAGTGCGTTTGAGATAAGAACAGGCACGTCGGGAGCAAGTGGAATTGGAAAGAGAGAGGCTTGCACACCAGAGAGAAAGAACTTGAGCTGCAACATGAAATACTTCTTTCAATGAGAAAAGAAAAGGGACAAAGACCTCATGTTCTATAATTCACGCATCGATGAGACTTTGCACGAAACCAACAACGGAAGATATTAGAGACGAAGTAAAAAAAATAAAGGAGAAATAATAATAAATTTATTAGAAACACACCACACAAATACATCACACATACAAACACAAACATGAACAAAAAACAGTTAAGATTAAAACTCACAAAAAAAAATATCGATTGTTGGGCAAGTAAGTTCAGCGCGACACCCTATGGCGTCAGTTCTGGTGTGGGGTTCGCGTTACCGGTCCGTGGTAGGCAAAAAAAAGCCCTGTACCAAGTGCTATAAGCAACATTCAATTATAGATTTAGGATAGTGGACGATTACTCGTGCATAAGCGGCGACAATGTATAGTAACATCAATTGATATTGGGCGATTACTTGCGCATAACAGCGACAGTGTATAGCGGCGTCAATTTGTTTGTCTATGTATTTATTTTACTTTTTTGTTGTTGTATATATCGGTGTATGTGAGAATAAAAAAATTTGTGGATTAAATTGTAATTAAGTATCTAAATAATTAATAAATTTTATGTTCTTTTATAAGTAAGAGTATTTTAGTACAAAAACATTACTAATTTTATAAGTTTTTAAGAAAGATTAAAGCTTGATCGTTTTCATTTTATATGTAGTAAAGATAGATGAATGAATTTTTATATATTTTAATTTTTTTTATTATTATTATATTTTTTTTGTATTTGCATTTGACTATAGGAAAAGATCTAGTGAGAAAAAAATTTGAATTGCAAAGATTGGGAAAAATTTCAGCTACACATTTTAAATGTGTGGGAGAAAATTAAAAAGAGATGCATCTACATTTGTTGGTGCATGAAATGTATGATTATATTTTTTACTCATTTTAATTTTATTTGTTATTTAATCCTAACTTTTTTTTGAACATCATATTTAATCCTAACTCATTTAGATTTTAGTTAGGTGTTCTAAATTTTAGGGTAAAATGCAAAAATGGTCACTAAAGTTTTACGAAATCGCAATTATGGGACCGAGACAAAAAGGCACGCAAAAAGCCACTAACGTTACGCAAATGTGCAAAAAAGCCACCGAGAGCCATTTTCCGTCAGTTTTCTCGTTAAGTGCCATGTCATTGAGGGTAGTAGTATCGTCTTTTCACTGTTCATACTTATTAAATTTGCCGCCATAATCACATCTGTGCTTGGGTATCGATTTGACATGACGTCAATGGCTAAATTTGCAAATTAACTTCAAAGTTTTACACCCATAAACCCCCTACAACCCACACTTGCAAATCACGACTCGAGTTAACAGTAAAAAAACCACGGTTTGCAAAAAATGGAAGTATCACCAAACACCGCAATAATCACCACCACCATAACCACAACCACCACCACCACCAACACACACCAAGAAACATCAACATTGGTCACCACAATGACCGTTAATCGACCCCCACAACAAATTCCATGTCCACGTTGTCATTCAGAAGACACAAATTCTGTTACTACAACAACTATAACACTTCACAGCCTCGTCACTTTTTCTGTAGCTGCCGTAGACACTAGACTCATGGTGGCGTTCTCCGAAACATCCCTGTTGGTGGCAGACGAAAAAACACCAAAGAAAAAAAAAACCCATGAACCCCACCACCACTTCGGGTTATTGTGATACCACTTTTGCTCCGCCGGAGTACCAGAGCCTGCTGCCGCCTCCGCCAGTGGATGATTCCGGAAATGTGATGGTTCCGGATGAAGGCAATGTGTTTGTGTCGTCGCTGTTGGAGGGTGTTTGTTTTAAGGATGGTGTTTGGCCATTTTGTGGCAGTTAATCTAGTTTGTTAGTTGAGTGTTTGTCTTTTGTTTATAGTGTTTGATGTAACCGATCTTTGGTGAATGGTTAACTCTATGGTTGTAAATAACTGATCTTTTGGCTAATACGTAGTAGTTATCTTTACATAGGACCCAGAATTGCCCATTTTGACAATCATGTTTGACTTTTGCACATGATTGTACATGCACCAAATTACCCAAAATTGCCCAAAATGGCACAAATTGACTATCCTGTGTAACCTTATGCAAATGAATGTACAGGCACAAAACTACCCAAAATTACCCAAATTGACAATCAAGTTTGACTTTTGCAAATGACAATCAACTTTGACAATCTTTGTTTGACTTGTAACATAGCATCATAACATAAGTAACAAAGCAAAATAACATAATTAATCAACAAAAAGATAACATAATTGATAATATAACATAGTTTGATTAACAAAAGAAACATAACATAGTTTTCTTTGACCACAAAACATTAAAATTCAAAGAAACATAACATGATTGATAAAAAATATTGAAAGAAACTCTAAAGTCCCTTGACAAATGCATGCTTGTTGAAAAGCTTCAGCTTCGCTTCGGCAATCTTCTTCTTCAATTCCAAAAGCTCGATAATGTCGGACTTTTGAAGCTTCTTAAAATACTCCAAGCACTTGAACATCTGCACCGAGAGACGCACAAGTTCCATTTCAGCCATGTACTTGTTCCTTTGAATAACAATATCAAGCAACTCTTGATATGCCTTAAAAAGATCTTTCGCATACTTCACATCCTGCTGTGTCTCCCTATCAAAATACACCGTCATCTGGTATGGTAACTCAGTTGAGTTAGTAGCGGCTGCAAGTTCCTGAAGAAGCACAAATTGAGATATTCTTACACCCTTTGATACAATTTGTGTTTTGTTGTTTTTGTTACTGGATGAATGAGGAAGTTACTTGGGTTATAGCATATAAATAGGCGGGGTAATTACATGTGGAAATGTGTTTTAGGCGTGTTTGGGTAAAAAATGCTAAACGTTTGGGTTACCAACATACACATCCCAAAATTGCCTAGTTTTTTGGCTTCCATTAGATTAGATAAAAAGTTATGCAACCATTGACCATAGTTAATATTACATAACCGGTAGATAAACTTTAGAACAAGTACATATTGTTATAATCTTCCACTAAAACACCATAGCAGAAGCATAACAAATTATTGACCTAAACATAAAAGCATAACCATTATTTAGCATCATCATTGGGTTTCTTGTCAGCATCATCCTTAGGTTTCTTGTCAGCCATCGGTCTTCGCCTCTTGATTGATCTTCCTTGGTCTTTTAAACTTGTCCTCTGCAAGCACTCCATCTTGCCCAACTCTATTTTTTTCAAGCACTTCATCTGGCTCATCTCCTTGTTTAGCAACCACTTTGTCCTTAATCACATCTCCTTCAACAACTGATATACATCCCTCATTTCCAGCTACTACAGCACACTGATCATCTGGTATCACAGCCCCATCACAAACTCTTTGTTCACCATCTCCAATTACTTCAGCACACTGCTCATCTAGAATCACATCCTCATCACGCACTCTTTGTTCACCATCATCACCATCAACATCCAAAATTGCAAACCTTTCTTCACCAACGACCACAAGTGGAACCGAACTGAAACTAATTGGTTCAGCAAAAAGAGCATACACCTCTGTTCCTTCTCCAGCTGCAACAACGTCATCAAGTTCATCCAATGCTTGATCTATTTCAGCAAACATGTCACTAATCTCTTGAGGCTCTTCAGGCTCTTGAGGCTCTTCAATCGCATGCATCTCTTCAGGTTCAGGAACATCAACTAAATGGTATGGATCATCATTCCAGTCAACATCTTTTCCTTGATCAACCTCTTCATCACTAATCCATGTGTGAAGATCTCCTTCCTTTCCACTAATAGTGCAACCATAATAAGCATCATCAAAAGCGAGCACATCTGTGGACTCCAGGGAATACTCACTTGAATCCTCCACCATAAACTCTTGGTCAATCTCTTCCAATAACCTCCTGAATTGAAACTCATCACTCAGCCTCTTTGAATTATTTGCAATCATTTTTTCAGCACAAAATGTTGGTGGGAAGCCGTTGTCAGAATCAGAATCATAAAGAGGTCCAGCCTTCTCAGGTTGGCTTGTCTCATGCCACTCTTTATGCCACTCTAACAATAGTAGTTTCCCAGTGTTTCCAGTCTCACCATTAACATCCTTTCCAACATCATCATTCACATTATGATCCACAATTTCTTCTATCACCACACCCTTGCCCTTACTCATCATTCGCTCCATCATCTCACACTCTACCACTGAAACACCGGTTTCAATATACAACTCCAATTGTGTAAATATAGGAACATACTCCACAAGTCTCCTCACATCTTCCTCAGACTTTAGTGGTAGCAAACCATCATCCAGTGACTCATCAGGTATCCTAAAGTGAGTAAACACAAGGGTACGATCAGTGTAACCTAAATCCTCTAACATTTCGCCCAATAAGTCCATGGAGAAAACGTCACAGTGAACTCCGTCAAACCAATCTGTATCTCCAAAGAGATATCTTCTCCCTGGTGTTGAGGTAAATTCACCATTGTGATGGATTTGCAAAGTAAACATTTTTTCATTCAACGCTGTGCAACACATACAAAAACATCACTAACTTCGAATAACAATAACAACTTTAAATGGAAAACATGAAAATGGAACAGAATATGCTTACCATACAGGACTCCTAAATCAGGTATCGGGGTACTGCGTGCACGATTTTGCCAAAGCTTAACCATTCTCAAGATCTTTACTTGTGAAATTAATTTTCTCTTTGAAAGAAATTGAGCCATGTATATAAACTATTGCTCTAAAGGACTAAATTTGTAAAACAAAACACTGGCAATTGAAGTTATTGGCGGGAAAGAGATAAAAAGACGATACTACCCTCAATGACATGACACTTAACGAGAAAACTAACGGAAAATGGCTCTTGGTGACTTTTTTTGCACATTTGCGTAACGTTAGTGGCTTTTTGCGTGCCTTTTTGTCTCAGTCCCATAATTACGATTTCGTGAAACTTTAGTGATCATTTTTGCATTTTACCCTAAATGGCACGAAGAGTACCTTACGCTCGAGTAAATAAAAGATACAAAAATAATGTGTTAAAAATATTGTAATAAAATGTGTTAGATTCGAGAAGGCTCAGGTTTGCACACGTGAGCACAAACCTCATCTCATTCATTCAACTTACCAAAAATATTCGTCAGTGACAAGTGTTTATTATTAAACTAGTGTTTGTTTTAAGCTCAAAAATGTCGGCCATAAGATTACATCCGCCCACAACGGCATTGACAACTTCCATTAAACACATTAAATTTAACAACAACACTAGTAATCTTTTCACAACTAATCGTCGTGTAATTAAAAGAACAACTGTTGCTATGTCTTTAAGCCCTGTTGAGGTTTGCGCTAAATCGTCTATCACTGTTCCTAACAGGCTCGGTGATTGTAAGTATTATTATTATTATTATTATTATTTTTATTATTATTATTATTTTTTTAATTTTTAATAATTATGATTGTAACTTAGATGATAATGCTCAGATTGCTGCTTATTGCCTTTCGAATCACAACTGCTTATCTGCCATACAAAATACGATACCTTATTTTGAAATTTTAGGGGGTGTTTGGGATTGCTTATTCAACTCCTTATCTGACTGTTACATTGTTCTAAAGATAAAAGTAAAACTGCTTATCTGCTTGATCTAGAAGGAATAAAGACTTTAAAATAAGAAACCCCCTCAATGAGCAAGCTAAAGGCGATAAATGTATGTGAGAAGTGAGAACCTGCATTTGCTTTTAGAATCGGTAATGAGAAAATATACTTTGACGTAAATGAACCTTTAAACGCGATACTTGATACCATATCCATATCCTCAACAATGTTTACATCTTAAAAATGGTGTTGAGGTAAATTCACCATTGTGATGGATTTGCAAAGTAAACATTTTTTCATTCAACGCTGTGCAACACATACAAAAACATCACTAACTTCGAATAACAATAACAACTTTAAATGGAAAACATGAAAATGGAACAGAATATGCTTACCATACAGGACTCCTAAATCAGGTATCGGGGTATTGCGTGCACGATTTTGCCAAAGCTTAACCATTCTCAAGATCTTTACTTGTGATTGGAAGAAATTGAGCCACGTATATAAACTATTGCTCTAAAGGACTAAATTTGTAAAAGAAAACACTGGCAATTGAAGTTATTGGCGGGAAAGGGATAAAAAGACGATACTACCCTCAATGACATGGCACTTAACGAGAAAACTAACGGAAAATGGCTCTTGGTGGCTTTTTTGCACATTTGCGTAACGTTAGTGGCTTTTTTACGTTTCTTTTTGTCTCGGTCCCATAATTATGATTTCGTGAAACTTTAGCAACCATTTTTGCATTTTACCTTAAATTTTATTAACATATGTGGCCGTGTATCTAAACCTGTTATAAAATATTCTTCTCTGTTTCCACACACATTATCATAGATTTGTTTATAAAATGATGTGACAATGACCCTCATATAGTGTACGAAAAAGTTGGTTCGATTACCAACTTTAACCGCGATTCATTTTAGACCTGATGCGGCGATCTTTCCCGACCGCACCTACGTTTGCCATCTAGTTGTTTCTTATATATATAAAATTATAAACCTTTTATATATAATCCGATCCCCTAGTTAAACCATCCAAACGGGCAGGCCTCGGGAACCAAACCACTAGGAGAGACCCGAAGGGAAACCCTAAGAACTCACGGCTTCGCACTAAGAGGAAATCCAGATTTTTTTTGTCACTTGCGAGACTCGAACCCTGGTAAAACCCCTCCCCAAGCTCCAGAATGAACTCAGGTGGCCAACTGAGATAAGTCAGTTGGTTTTCGTATTTGACATTGTGTTCGTCAAAAAAAAAAAAAAAAAAAAAAAAAAAAAAAAAAAAAAACAAAAAAAAAAACCCCNTCTTAGTAGATGTTAAGACTTCTATCAATATCGATTTTCTTCGGATGATCATGATGCGCAAGTTTTATTCTGTACCCATAAGCGAATAAATAGTATAATAGTGAGCTACATCTTAGTCTAGTGGTTAAGGACATTCTTTACTCTCAGAGAGATCTAATGTTCAATCTTTGTGCTCTTTTAAATTTTTTATCTAAATTTTTGTTTTCATTTTCTCTATTCGTAATAATATCAATCAGGAAAAGTAAGTATGCCCTAAATATTGTCCATATAATCACAACAAGTTTAGGTTCTATCTAAATAACTTCACTTTCATTCAAAGTAAAATCACTGTCATTACATCAACAAAGGCCAAGTTAATGACATGACTCGACTTGAAATTTTACTCTCAACTTTTGCCCCCTCATAAAAAAATTTCTAGTACCGCCCCTGGTTGGAGAAGGGATATTAGTGCACAACATGCAACACGATCCTAGTACTGATCTCCTCACCTGACTATTTAAGAGTCTAAACTTTTCGATCATGACCACAATTCCACAAACCAAACAGACCATGTAACTGTGTCGTCATAAATCACTTCCCTTATCAAGTTAAAAGCAAGGTTGTCTATTCCATACTTAACATCGACTACATTTTATGTCAGCTATTAGGCCACACCATTTTGATGTAGCAATTGACAAACATGTTACTAGACATTAGAAAGTTCAACCATATATTTCTATGTTTTATGTTTCTCAATAATGATCATATTGCATGTACATCATACAGAACAAGTAAGCAAACACCTTTTTGAGGTTCTTTCAAAGAACATAACATGAACACAATGATCATAACCTACCTCATATCCAATCATATTATGATACACATCAATATAATAATATTCAAAATGAGAAAAGAAGTACAATGGGAACATGCGTACAAAATGAATGGTGCAAACCCCACAATTCAGGCGGAAAGGATAGTTATGATGCCATGTTATATTATGGCACATTATGTAGGCCTTGCCATATTTAATACTGTTTGCTCAAAAAATGGGGCTCCATTTTCTACATTATTTCTTAGTGGGTCACTCACTCACTCCTTTTGGTTGGCATTTTCTTTCTTATTTGAAGTTGAAATTTGGATATAACAACATTTTATTATGGTACATGTTGGTATGTATAAATGTATCAGTTAAAGTCAGGGGACCTAGCAAGACATGTATTTATTATGGTCATGTGCATAAATTTTCTTACAAAAGTAAGGGAAATAAAAATGGAGAAGACATGCATGCATTTCTTTTTACTAACTAAACAAGATATGTATTTATGTGACACAAAATTTTGAGACCAGGTTCATTTTTAGAAAAATTATGATTTTTAACGAAAATTTACACTAGGTGACGAACATCCATGGAGTCCTGTGAACCCCCTGAGCCCGCCGATGGTTAAAGTGTACAGTCTATTACTTATTAGTGTTGCAATGGTTCAAAAGATATGGTTATTTGCGTTAGTGCTAGAAGTTAGTTGTCGCAGATGGACATACATATATACGCCTTTAAGGGTGCAGTTAACGAGAGATTTAACTGACACAAATTCGTTGCAGAAATTATTTGAAAGGTTGTGACCATTTATTAAAGGGCATGACTTTTCGCCAAAAGTCACAACTTTTCCCTTCAACCATCGTGTATATAAACACAACTTTGGTTTTTCATATGATAACACTCGTGTCAACAACAAATACAACAAAGTATCTATATTTTTGCTCTCTTTCTTGTGCCTAAAATTTGAATGTGTTTTTGTCTTATCCTAATACTAATTTTGTGTAACCCAAGGCACAAATAAAGTCAAAATATTGTATCAGAAAAGTAATAGCACGATTAAAGAATTCATCCGAACAATCTTTAATTATCAAGATCCTAATACAACTAATATACATTTAGTTTAACTTAAGAGTAACGTATGTTTTTGAGATGCATTACTAGTCATCTCATACAAAGACCGGAGTATGACGGAAATAAATCATAGAAAATCGTTTCTAAGTTTTGTCACTGATACACAAGTGGCGTAAAAGCTTTTATTTATTTATTTATTTATTTTCATATAAACTAATACCATCCTGAAGTGGTTCTATTTTGTTTGAACCTGTAAACTTTTGAAAGATTAATTACTACTGATTCCATTCAGAAAATATAGAGCTTGTTTTCACTTGATGTAGTTAACATGTTGGATTATTAACCAACTACTTCATATATATCGAGTACAAGATATAAAAGAACCTGTGACCTAATTAAGATCAATGTT
This sequence comes from Artemisia annua, assembly GCA_014162995.1. Taxonomy (NCBI): domain Eukaryota; kingdom Viridiplantae; phylum Streptophyta; class Magnoliopsida; order Asterales; family Asteraceae; genus Artemisia; species Artemisia annua. The sequence goes on from LBNU01035390.1 coordinate 266,399, forward strand.
GCAAATTTGATTTAACAAGCACGATATTCATTATGCAACGGACCATAATTCCCACACTCTCGCACTAAATCGAGAATTATCCCACTCAGTTCCTTACATGATCGGTTTAAAATGACAACTTCTCATCGGTATACTTGTATGATCGGCTTAAAGTGACCATTATGACTATCTACAGTGCCACGCAAAACCGGATAATGTGAATGATCTAGATTGATGGCCATATCAAAAATTCAACATGGTATGTCAGATGGAAAAATCAACATGCACGAATGGAGACCAAAATTTATGCAACAAAAAAGGTTTAAGAACTGAATCGTCAACACTGGGAATACAATCAGTAACATTAACAAACATATCAAAAATTCACATAATTCACTTTATGTACCTTGCAATGCATTTATCTCTCTATTACCCTTTTACCCTCTGATCTTTGATATCAAAATCATTTTGTTAGCCAATGAGAAAGGTACAAGAGCACGCCTCGTGGAAGATCATTTTAATTTGCTGCTCCATTTTGAGGGAATACTTTTTGGATAAACTCAAGAAACCTTTCGGAGTAAAATGTGGGGTCCACTGCTGATATGGATACTGAGTCGAATTGGAATGATTTATATTTATGTTCGATCTTCTTAGTTATATTGTACTCTTGTAATATGTCGATGATACCCAAGTATAATACAACGTCGTATACCTCATGAAACATTTTTTCTTTTTTGCCTGGAAGAAGCTCGGCTCTTGCTGGCATGTTCACTCCTAGTTGTATTTGTAACCTGCCAAAACAAAATGTTACTGTATAATACTAAGAAACACTCGATTCACAAAATGAGGGATCAATGGATCATTAAACAAATCTAGTAGCAAGTTATGTGCCATAGTTGACCTCCAAAGAGACAATAACATGACCAATGACTTTGGGAAGTCTATGCTTACACATTTGAGGTTACATTTACCAATTTGGTGAGATGAAGTCATGCATCTTTAGTCCTACAGTAAGTGAACAAGGTCCAAGCCTAACAACAGCCCAGTTTTACAAAAGGCTACTCAAGCGTGGTAACATAACTTGGTCCCTCTCTTGGAAAAAGAGGCTGATTATGCTATTTTGTAATGGTGGCAAGAAAGGCAGAGTCGGACCAGTTGAATAACCAGTCAATACAAGCTTAGGCCATAATGGGTAATTTTTAGAATGATGGAAATGGGTCGGGTCGGGTCATCAGGTGAACATTTGTTTTATCCGTAACTATATAATTACAAATAATTTAACATATTTCACAATTTATTTAGAAAGGCCGTGATGAAAATAAACTTTGGACAATTTTCAACCTGTTCGACCCATTTGATCCATTTCCTATCTGGTAACATCCTTTAGGTTAACCCATTTGACCCGTAAAAGTCAAAATAAACCCAACTAACCCATTTATAGGTAAATGGGTCAAGTTTGCAACCTCTAGTAATTTATTATACCTTGCTGTACCGGGGAGAAGGAGATCCACTTCAGCATCACCAGTAGCTGATGATCTCAAACGCCTTCCACGTATATGTGGGCCAGCAACTACACCACTATCTTCAGATCCATGTGGCACCAAAACAAGCCCTTGTGGTGATATCTCATCCTCCATAGATTCTGTTATTAAACCACCACACCATAATAAAATTACCTACGAACATGATTATTTATGTTTTACAGTGCAGACATGTGAAATGCTAAATTGAATGATAACACACCTTCTTCTGCAACGATTCCCAGTCCATCTCTCGTTAGACTTTGGTTATTAGACATCAAAGATTTTAGGTGCTGTGGGGCTCGATTCGACATCAAAACCATTTTGTTAGCCAATGAGAAAGGTATAAGAGCACACCTCGTGGAAGATCATTTTAATTTGCTGCTCCATTTTGAGGGAATACTTTTCGGATAAACTCAAGAAACCTTTCGGAGTAAAATGTGGGGTCCACTGCTGATATGGATACTGAGTCGAATTGGAAGGATTTATATTTGTGTTCAATCTTCTTTGTTATATTGTACTCTTGTAATATGTCGATGATACCCAAGTATAATACAACGTCGTATACCTCATGAAACATTTTTTCTTTTTTGCCTGGAAGAAGCTCGGCTCTTGCTGGCATGTTCACTCCTAGTTGTATTTGTAACCTGCCAAAACAAAATGTTATAATACTAAGAAACACTCGATTCACAACATGAGGGATTAATGGATCATTAAACAAATCTAGTAGTAAGTTATATGTGCCATAGTTGACCTCCAAAGAGTCAATAACATGATATATTTGCCGGTTTGGCATCCAGTGACTTTGGTAAGTTTATGCTTTACACATTTGAGGTTACATTTACCAATTTGGTGAGATGAAAGTCGTGTCTATTAATTAATAATATAAATGCTTATAACCAAGAAAGGCAGAGTCGGACCAGTTGAATAACCAGTCAATACAAGCTTAGGCCATAATGGGTAATTTTTAGGATGATGGAAATGGGTCGGGTGGTCATCCAGCAAACATTTGTTTTATCCATAACTATATAATTACAAAATGATCTAACATATTTCACAATTTATTTAGAAAGGTCACGATGAACATAAACGTGGGACGATTTTCAACCTGTTCGCCCCATTTGATCCATTCCTATCTGGTAACATCCTTTAGGTTAACCATTTGACCCGTAAAAGTCAAAATAAACCCAACTAACCCATTTATAGGTAAATGCGTCAAGTTTGCAACCTCTAGTAATTTATTATACCTTGCTGTGCCGGGGAGAAGGAGATCCACTTCAGCATCACCAGTAGCTGATGATCTCAAACGCCTTCCTCGTATATGTGGGCCAGCAACTACACCACTATCTTCAGATCCATGTGGCACCAAAACAAGCCCTTGTGGTGATATCTCATCCTCCATAGATTCTGTTATTAAACCACCACACCATAATAAAATTACCTATGAACATGATTATTTATGTTTTACAGTGCGGACATGTGAAATGCTAAATTGAATGATAGCACACCTTCTTCTGCAACGATTCCCAGTCCATCTCTCGTTAGACTTTGGTTATTAGACATCAAAGATTTTAGGTGCTGTGGGGCTCTATAATGAACACCAAGTAAAAGACTGTAATCCATAATATTCTGAGCTTCTAGAAAGTTGCTATCAATCTGAATCTGCCTGTATGCACAAAGATAAAATTGTTCATTTGGTCTAAAGTGCAGAAAGGTTTACGACAAAAAACAACGTTAAGGGATTTAATCCCTCATATAATAAATGTAGGTTAGTTAAATCTAGCATAAGAAAAGCTAAGGGGAAAAACCATTGTGAAGAAAAGGTTTAGGGGTTAAATCGCCAAAATGGGTGGTTTATGATTATTATAAACAATAGAAATACTTACTTTAGAAGAGCGGTACGCCAAGAAGGTTCTAGATAAAAACAATAGTTTAGATCAAGATCTTTAAGTATCGTGTTCTCGTCTATTTCAACCTTATCTGCTGAACGCCCAAGTGATGAACCTTTTAAATCAAATCTTCTATGAATCCTTAATTCTGTGCAGAACATATTTCCCATCACCACAAACCGGAACTGGAATATTCATAACTATATATTAGCAAGGTCGTGACAAAAATTTAATAAGCCATATAGGTAATGTTACCTTTTGACCACTTGACGGTTTGATCCTGTGCAGCCCAAAAAACTTAGTTATCAGCGTGTTATCGTATGTCCGCACATGCCGGTGATAGTCTGGAAGCATCCGCAAAAGGACCTACAGCATTTTTCAGTCATTTAAATAAAACATCCAAAACTTTATATGCTTATATAAGTAAATGACACGGCTATTTATATCATGTGGATACCTGAACTTCAGATTTTCTTAATGTCTTAATCATAAAACGATCATCTTGAGACAAGAAAAAGACGCTACCACTTTTTCCAGGAGAAGAAAGCTCTCTAAGAGCATCGTTGCCACAAATGGACATCATGTAGTCAGCAGCATCGATCTTGAACATTTCTCTCAAGTTCCTAGTGCAATAAAAAAGTAATAAGAAATTCATTTCAGATTCTAAAATGATAACATACTCAGATATATGTATTTAGGAATCGGTAAATGACATGTTCACAGAAATGCAATTTACTCTAACTTGTTTAGTAATAATATAATATAGGCAACATACTTCTTTTTATTCATTCAATGAAACAAACTTATCTTTCTTGCCATTTGATGCCACACGATATTCTTAATTATCTACAAAATTCGAAAAGTAGAAAGCCAGAAACTATGAAGTTAGGGGTGTTTGGGTTAGCTTATTAGATTTTTCACGCTAAATAAGCCCTTTTATAACAGCCTAGACGGAGGTGATTTTTATACAAGGGCTTAAGTTTATAAAAGCTAAAAAACATTAACACCGTTCAATCAGCTAATCCCCTCTTAATTTTCCAGATAACAAGAACGCTTAGAACAGACACAAACAGCATCAAAACACTAGGAACACACACTGAAAAACTACGAACACACGCAAAAACGCATAAAAACACCAAGAACATGCACAAAGCTCATGAAAACATAAAGAACACACAAAACACTAACACACACAAATATGATACACAAAGCGGACAACCAACCTGAAAACCATTGGACAGTAATCCTTCCACTTGAAATCTTCAGACTGATGAGTAGGTGTCAGTTGAGACCCTTCTTTAGGGAACTGCATCCAAAAGCTAGCTCGAGGACCAAAATCTGAAGTCCGTACTTCCCTCTTTTGAACTGGTGTTATTTTCCCCACAGTATACCTAATCATATATTTCAGTTTTTCTAAACAGTCAAACATTAATCGAGCTAAAATAAGAATAATGATAGACTTAATTAACGTTTACCTGATCCCAAGCTGTAGACTGAGCATTAAATCATAACTCCGGTGACCTTTGATAATCGCTTCCCCTGGTCTCTTAACCTCTTTCACAAGTTTCATCTGTCTCCTCATTTCTCTTTTAGAACCATCTGAAAAACTATTATCAACCACAAGCTCACTAATCAAAATCCCTTGCATATATTCTCTTTCAAGTATTGGAGTTTCAGTTTTATCCTCCCGACCCGATTCAGACAAAAAAGATGCCAGATCACTTCCCATAACTTTCTCAATAGCAACTTCTAAACTCCATCTTCTTTCTAATGAAACATTACTAGTACTACTTCGACGAGGCTCGTCAACATTATGAGACGATCGGCCAATTTTAAAGTTTCCCATATCAATAGAAGAAGCATGTTGAATACGTGACACTTGGTTTACTTTTTGTAAATCAGATAATAAACCTCGTTTTCTTAAAGCTTTAAGGTGTAGTTCCTGTCTAGCAGGCAATCGACATCCGTTTGGATAAAATGCTCCTTTACCGTCTTTTAAGCCCCATGTCCATGTTCCAACATAACGACCGCCATCACTCCATGTATAAGCACCAAAACCATGCATAACGCCGTTAGACCAACTTCCCTCATACGAATCACCATTAGTCCAATTTAAGATCCCTTTTCCCGACATTTTCCCACCTTTCATATTACCTACATATTCATTTCCGTTAGCCCATGTATACTTACCAGGCCCATCCGGTGAACCCTGAATCCAAGAGCCTTCAAAAACGTCCCCGTTTGGGAAAGTTTGATATCCTAACCCATGTTTACGGCTCAAACGCCAACGACCTTTATATACTAATTTATCGGATCGAATGTAGGTCCCAGTACCCTGCATATACCCATGTGAAAACTCGCCTTCATAATTTGCCCCAGAGGGGAAATGAAGTTTTCCATGTCCATGCCAGATTCCTCGTCTCCATTCTCCCTCGTATACACAACCGGTTGACCAAACGTACTTTCCGGAACCCTCGGGTACGTTCCCGAGAAGTGATCCGGAGTAAAATTCACCGTTTTGGAGTTTAAGTTCACCAACCCTGAAGGCGACACTTTCGGCGGAGGAACGAGCAGTGTCTCCATTTGTTGTGAGATTGTCGTCGTTTGTGTAAGCTGAGAAGTCGAGAGATCTTGTTCTATTTGAAAAGGATAGAGATGGTTCTAGGGTTTCGGGTATGGCCACGGGGCCAGACATGCATAATGTCTAGAGGATTTCAGTATTGTTACCGATGGTATGTGCTTGCAACCTGATTGGTAAGAAAGGGTTTTAGCACATACTTTCAGTTATGCTGATGCAACACCAGATGGTTACTCCTTTGACCTGTTCATGACATAGATAGCACGAGACAACGATCAAAAACTTATTTTAATTACTAGAAAACTAGTTAAAAATGATGAAAATGATGTAAACAGCAAAAAGAAAATACACACACATATTAAAAACAATCTGATGAAATCATACTAAACGACCATGTGCCGGCAATTTGTAAACAAGTAAGAAAAAATAACTATGAGGCAGAGCAGAAAGGGATTGTGCGAATAATGACTAATGACGATAAAACTTCCATCTACCAAATAATTAAAACCTTTGATACCATTTCTAAAGAAAAAATTTCCGCCCACCTGATAAGCACATTCACGAAAAAACAACTTTCTGAGTAGTATGTCTGTCAAGAAAAAGATATTTTCGAATTCAATCACTTGTCTTTACCTTAACCTTAATCTAACTCGATTAATTCTAACATTCATATGTCGCATACTTTCGAATGCTAAACAGGAAGAAAAGGTATTCAATAATTGCTCAACAAAATAATGCCGGTTGAAGATGTGCTTCTTCAACTCGATACCTAACTCCAATTAAGTTAGGTCATACCAAAAAGAACTCCCTGGCCTACAATATACTATACGTATCCATTTGAAATTCTAATCCAAGCTTTAATTTTCAGGTCAGGTCAAAACTCCATTCAGGTCGCCAACAATTCCAAGTTGACCATTTTTTACACTTCTGTTTAGAATATCAAACTGAACTCGAAAAACATATCTAATATTCGCATTGCATAAACTCTTACAAGATCAATAAACCAAGGGTAAAAGGAAGCCACACACACATACAGAGAGACAGACACATGTTTCATGTGCCTGTTTTGTTTGTGAGATACAGAATCATGTTCCATGTCTGAAATTAGTTACAAGAACCAAATTGCAAAGAGAAAATTCCCAAAATAGGCCAAAAAGTTTCAGACATTTCAGCTTTTGGTCATGATTTGACCCCTCTTCCCAATTTGGTCATGCTCGATTGCTCGACTGCTCGACTCCACCCAAAATTTGACACGTGTCATTCCTTTTGTACAAGTGTCATTCCTTTTGTACTTTTTCTTATAAAAAGTACAAAAGGAATGACACGTGTCAAAATTTGGGAGCAGTCGAGCAGTCAAAGTCGAGCAGCTAAGCAGTCAAAGGAATGACACATGTCAAAAACTGGGTGGAGTCGAGCAGTCGAGCATGACCAAATTGGGAAGAGGGGCCAAATCATGACCAAAAGCTGAAATGTCTGAAACTTTTTGGCCTATTTTGGGAATTTTCTCAATTGCAAATACTTTTTTCTTTTAACTACGGTTTCCGACCTTTTGGCAGACTAATCCAACCACCACACGGACTCAAACGGGTAAAGCCCTCAGAAATTGTGAAATTGCACATATATACTTCATCTACAACAAATACATAACAAACATACACACATACAAACGTATGCAATATCAAAATTATTTAACTTCAACATGGAACAAACATATTCAATCATTCTACCAATTCTAGCCTAGGATTCCACGATATAAAACATTACCTTACTTAACTTTCATCTAAAGTCAACAAAGATATTTTTTTACCACAAATTAACTCCATTGAAGTTCTTACCACATAATATCAAATTTCTCAACACCATATATAATGACATATATATATCATCAATGGTGAACAAAAAATAATACTAGTAATAAAAGTATAGAGAGAGAAATTGTTACCTAAGAACAGGAGAGAGAAAGAGAAGGAGGGAGAATTTATGGATTGTTTAACCAAGTTTAGAAGTGGAAGTTTGACTTATATATATGGGAGCCGTTTGTACTAAAAGTATATAGCTTCCAAATGTTAGTTTGCTGTTTACCCTTTTAAGCTGCTGACTACACCGTACTTTTTCCATACTTTTAATCCCTTAAAGTTACTTCGTATATACTTGCTAAATAAAGACGTTATATACTCATGCTGTAGTCATGCATCTTATAACAAGTTTTCACGTTAATAATTTTAGAATTTGAGAGAATAAGTATTTATTTATATTGGGTTTTGCTAACTTCTGTCTAGTGGGCATGGGTTAATTTGTTTATAAAAGAAATATTTTAATTCATTTAAGTGAAAATCATGTTCAAATATAGTAATTTACAAGCTCATTTAATGTGTATTTAATGCATTTTTTGGTTAAGAAAGAAGGTTTGTGTTTGTTAACTACACCTTAACCTCTGCCCAATAGGCATTGGTTAGCAAGATCCGTTTATATTGCAATTAATAAAAATAGATTTTAATGAATAAAGATATATTTAATTGATGAAAAGTGGCTAAAACTTTATGCATTTTGAAAAATAAACACTTAATATGAAAAAGAAAAATATGTATTTTTTTCTTTTTGTTTTTAACTAGTCTCAATCGTAGGCCACTAACAACTTAACGTGTTAGCATTTTTTTTCTTCAGTTAATTACCATTTGCTAACATGTGTTTCAAACTAACTATCAAAAAAAAGTTTTTCGGCATAGTTTATAGTTTTATACGGTCTTTTAAAAGATATTTAGGTAAATTTATTTTAAAAACTTACTACAAAGTGTAATAGCTTCAAACAACTAAACATTAGAGAAATGTTCAAAGAGTTTGATGTCATATCATTAGAGAAATGTTGATAAAAACACAACTTTCAAATAAATAAAGTTTTGTACTTTTTTATATACGATAAACGGAATGTTAAAAAAATAATTACTGATAGATCAGTATTAACTGATAACTAAAATAATAAGGTACAATAGACAAATTAGTGTTCGTTTTATCAGTCCATATAGTATTAAAAATATGAGTGGTTAATGTGCATTTATTAAACTCAATATTTCTTTTTAAATTAAATATTTTTTTTATTTAATACACGTACCTTAAACTTATAAATTAACTTAACTAAATGTGATGTATAATTAAATAAACTTAACCTTTCTCAAATACTATTTTTAACCATCATCTTCATGGCTCCATTAGACAATCTCATACAATAATATATAATAAGTATTCTCTCAAATTAACTTTTTATGTTGGTCATTATGAAAATTATAAAATGAGACTATGACTATCACTAACTAAAACAAAAGACTCATTGTTTTACTCTTTTATGATATCACTGAGACGAGAAAGTTAAACATGAGAGGCAAGTTAAACATGAGAGGCTATCAATCGTATAATAAACAAGTAATCTAGCACCACTTATGGAACACAATGTGGTCATGATATGCGTATTTTAAATTCAATTCATATTTTGTATGTTTTTTGGGTTAATTAATTACATTATCATTAGTTACTCCGTGTAAATAAGAAAAACAGACTGCATTTTAATCTATGCGGAAATGTTTTATAGTTTTTAGTATCTAGTGATTTTTCTTAAAGAGGCGATTATATATATATATATATATATATATATATATATATATATATATATATATATATATATATATATATATATATATATATATATATATATGTATATGTATCCACTAAAACTTGCATATTTGCATATTTATTCAAATCATACTTAAAAAGCATTTTACATTATGTATATTGTTAAATTTATACAAAGAGATGATCTAAACACAGATTTACCAAACTAAATTTTATTCGTATCAACCCAACCAACCACCCCTTATGGTTGATACATGTTATGAGAGTTTTTACAATACAGATGAAAAGAAAGTTTTACAAAGAAGAATCACTAACAACTATGAAGATGACTGTGTGTAAACGCACACAGTATCAAACCCTAAAAACTAAAAAGGAATGAGTGAATGAGAGGTTATATAGCTCCAGTCTTGGATCTTTCATGCTTGACCAGCTTTAGACCTTTAACTTCTTAACAGCTTCATAACTAGTCCCTTTACTCTTTTATTAACCTGCATAAACCAAAAATAAAAAGAAACAAGAATAGCAATATTACAATATAAGCCCTTAGCTTATATCTTCAACATTCCCCCTTAAGCTAAGGCTTATAAAAGTCCCTCAGCTTCAACATATCACAGAACTTTCTGTGCTCAACCACACTTAAACCTTTTGTGAAAATATCAGCCACATTGTTCTCAGATTTGACTTTAACAGTTTTGATAACACCATAAGAAATCTTTTCTCTGATAAAGAACAAATCAATTTCAAAATGTTTAGACCTTTCATGCAATACTGGATTAGCAGCAATTTGCATAGCACTGCTATTATCACAAAACATCTCAACAGGTGTAACAACTTTTAGCTCAAGATCTTTGCAGATCTTCAAAATCCACATAATCTCACATGTCACATTACACATAGCTCTAAATTCTGCCTCAGCAGAAGATCTAGCCAACACAGATTGTTTTTTACTTTTCCAGGAAACAAGATTATCACCCAGATACACAGCATAACCAGTAACAGATTTTCTAGTAATTTTGCATTTAGCCCAATCTGAATCAACAAATACTTTCATATTACAAGTATCACTTCTTTTGAATGAAATCCCTTTACCTGGTGCTTCTTTAAGATACCTTAGAACTCTAAAAGCAAGTTTTAAATGTGATTGCTTTGGACTATGCATAACTTGACTTAAGCAGTGTACTGCATAAGACAAATCTGGCCTAGTCAAAGTTAAGTAAATAAGTTTTCCAACAAGCTTTTGATAGTTATTAACACCAAGTAAAGGCTTATCTTTAACACAATCTTTTGCTTATTTTTCTCAGAAACATTTACAGATTCAATTGGTGTTTTACTTGGTTTACAAGCAAGCATACCAAATTCTGCAAGTAATTCTAAACAGTATTTTCTCTGTGTAAGACAAACACCATTGTTATCTTCTAACACTTCAATACCTAAAAAATATTTCAACTTTCCCAAATCTTTAATAAGAAACTTAGTTCTTAAAAACTCTTTGACTTTTTCAATTTCAGATACAATATTACCAGTAATAACAATATCATCCACATAGACCAGTAACACAAGAAACACATCTTTATCAGATTTTGTGAACAAAGAAAAATCACTTTTACTTTGACAAAAACCATTTTCTTTAAGAACAGATACAAGCTTCTCATTCTATTTCCTAGGAGCCTGTTTTAAACCATATAAAGACTTGTTTATCTTGCATACCCTTTTATCATTTTTATCGAAATATCCTTCAGGTAATTGCATGTAAACATCCTCATCAAGTTCACCATACAAAAACGCATTATTTATATCAAGTTGATTTAAAGGCCAACTATTTTGCACAACAATACTTATAATAATTCTCACAGTAACAATCTTAACAACTGGAGAAAAAGTCTCCTCATAATCTATTCCTTCTTTTTGGTTATAGCCTTTGGCTACAAGCCTGGCTTTATATCTTTCCACACTTCCATCAGAGTTATACTTTATTTTCCAAACCCACTTACTTCCAATTGTTGTTCTCCCAGCAGGGAGTTCAACAATTTCATAAGTGTTATTTCTGTTTAATGCTTCTACTTCAAGATTCATAGCATCAATCCATTTAGGATTTTTAGCAGCTTCACTAAAAGTTTTTGGTTCAACAATCTTATTAAGATTAGTAGAAAACACAAAATTTTCTTTGTTAAGATTGCTATAATTCACAATTTTATCAATGCTATACTTGACCTTATTATCCAAAACATAATCACTGAGTTTAATAGGTTGACTAGTTTTCCTACTAGACTTTCTAGTATAAGTTTTCATGTTAGCTTGTCTGTCTGGAGTCACAACAGGAGTTACCACAACATCATGAAACATATCATTAAATTCTTGATAGTAGTCATCATCACCCTCAGATAATTTATCTTTTTCTTCAAGTGTTGCATTCTCCTCACCTCCACTGTTGACATCAACTGTGATATCAGGATACACCACCTCATCCTCAAAGATATCATCAGAAGAGCCTCCATGTGGAGGTTGGTGTATCCCTTCACTATGTTTAGGAATCTGTTTCTCAGGTTCTCTAATAGATTCTTTCTCTCTCTTATCATCATAGGGATCATTTTATGATCCAAGGCCAGAGTTAAAAAAAGTTTTGACCATTTTTATTTTGAAAATGAAACTCATAATTTTCTTTTTCAGAACTGTGCTTAAAAGGAAACACAGTCTCATAAAATTTTACATCTCTTGAATACAAAACCTTTTTTGTTTCCAAACTAAACAACTTAAAACCTTTTTTATCAAAAGAATAACCTATAAAAATACATTTAACACAGTTGAAAAACATAAGCAACCAAACACTTTTAGAAGAGAGAGATTAGGTTCACATTTATAAATCATTTCATAAGGTGACTTTCCAGACAAGACAGAGGTGGGTGTCCTGTTAATCAAATAGGCAGCTGTTAGAACACATTCAGTCCACATGTCCAAAGGAATCCCCCCCTGAAACATGAGGGCTCTAGCCACATTTAACAAATGCCTATGTTTTCTTTCTGCTATACCATTTTGTTGAGGGGTATAAGAACATGAAGTTTGTTGATGAATACCATTTTCTTTACAAAATTTGTCCATATTCTGATTCACAAACTCAGTACCATTATCACTTCTAAAAACTTTTACAGTCTTATCAAATTGATTTTTAATCAAGTTATAGAAGGTTACAATGTGTGAGAAAACTTCATTTTCCCCCTTAATAGAAACACCCAAACAGCTCTAGAAAAATCATCAATAATTGTTAGAAAGTACTTATACCCTTCTCTACTTTGAACCTTATAGGGACCCCATACATCTAAGTGAACAATCTGTCCAACCTCAGTGGTTTGATGTTCACTTAGAGGAAATGGATCCCTAGTCTGTTTAGCCTTATGACACACATCACAAGGATCAACTTTAGAATCTTTGTCTATTTTAAGTTTGTGTTTAAGTATGTTAAGAACTTGGTCAGCAGGATGACCAAGTCTATTATGCCATATAGTTCTAGAAAAACAACAAACTTGAGTGTTATTAATTTTATTCAGATTAGTACCTGTATTAAGAAAGTACAACCCATTACTTTGATTACCAGTCCCCATCTGGATCCTTAGAACAGAGTCCTGAAGAATACAAACATCTTCATCAAAAATGACTCTACATTTATTGTTTTTATTAAGCTTGTGAACTGACAACAAGCTAACTTGATATCCAGGTACAACCAAGACATCCTGAATAGTCAATTTATCTGTTAACTTTAAACTTCCAATATGTGTAACTTTAGCTTTAGTACCATTAGGATGACCAACAGTCATATTTAAGTTGGACACATCAACCACATTAAACATGTTTAACATAGTGTGAGTCATATGTTGACTTGCACCAGAGTCAATGACCCAACTAATATACATTTTATAAGTACTTATGTTAGTATTATGATTAAAAAACTTAGAATGGTTAAAGCTAATAACACAGCTAATACCTGCAATGTTTGCAGGCATACCACTGCATCCAGATTTATCACTGATCAAAGCCATAAGCCTTTGATACTGGTCATCTGTGAAGGAATTAGATGAACCAGTAGGCCTATCCTTATGACCTGAAACAGCATTGCTACTAGCATTGCTTTGATTAGTACCATTTTTCTTTTGAAAAGTAGAAGGATAGCCAACAAGTTCAAAACACCTATCAGCAGTATGTCCATTTCTCTTACAATGAGTGCAGACCAAATTAGGCCTATTTAACCTTCTAGGTTGAGAGTTATTATTATTAGCACTTTTGTTCACAGACCAATCATTAAATCTTTGATTAGGTTTAGATGCAAATGCAGAGTTATCAGACTTAGAACCTGACTGAGATGGAGTACTCCTATGAGACTCATCTTTAGAAAGAGTAGCAAAGGCACTCTTAACATCATGTATAGGATCAGTAGTGAGAATAATACTCCTGATTGGAGCATATACCTCATCTAGACCCATAAGAAACTGCATCAAGTTGAGGAGTTGATTATGTTTCAGAAGCTTATCTGAACCATCACAAGTGCATTCAGGCAAATCCACAAGGGAGTCATATTGCCTCCATAATGCATTGAACTTGAGATAGTATTCAGACAAAGGGATACCAGATTGAGTGAATGAATGAATTTTATAATGCATGTTAAAAATTATAGAACCATCAGTTTTATTATAAGTTTCAGCCAATTCATCCCACACAGTTTTAGCATTTTTAGAGAATATTTGTCCCATAAACACATCCTGAGAAACACATCCAAGAATCCAAGAAAGAACCACATAATTACACCTATCACATTGTTCTTGCATAAAACCAACATCAGTAGGTCTAGGTATGTTACCATTTATGAAACCAAGTTTATTTTTAGTATGAATAGCTAATTTAATAGCAGCAGACCAAACTTTATAGTTTTCTGAACCTTCCAATTTAAAACTTATTAAAGGAATCCCACTAGTGTCACTACTATGCAAGAACATAGGGTCAAACTGGTCAAGTTTTTCACTTGAACCCCCTGAACCCTCTGGTTCATCAGGACCTTTCCCAACCATATTGATGAACCAAAACAAGAAACAAACAAACAGAAAACAAACAGATACACCTTATATCTCCTCAGTCACAATTAAACTCCAACAATCTCAATCAAACACCAACAATCCCTTTACCTAACACTCCTTTTCATGCAATTTCTAAAAACCTAGAAAAAAACCTAAAAGAAGGTGCGAGAGGTGTTACAGTGCACGCAACTCCAGCCAGCAATTGATCAAGATGATCAATCAAATAACCAATAAGCAGCGAAAACCAACCAAGAACAAGTACCTGAAACAAATCAAGAACAAACAAGTTAGCAAACAGTTATGTGTATAACACTCACAAGAATATAACAAAAAACCAATTATTAATCAAACAATACTTAAATCCTGAATTAGGGTTTGATACAGGAAACCCTAATTTTGACGACACTCCAAAAAATCAAGATCTATAACAATCTTGACTAAAGAACTTGATTAACACTCGTTAATCACAACCAAGAACACTCAGAACGAAAAACCCCCAATTTTTAGAAAAATCGAAAAATATCAATTGACACCCAAATCGTTCAATTAAACTACTAATCAACTCAATTACCCTTAGATCTAGTAAGATCTGACAAGAAAACCAAAAACCCAAATTTAACGAAACCCTAATTTTTAGAAAATCGATTTAAATCAAAACCCTTTGTATCAAAGCGAACTTGTCTCTGATACCATGTTAAATTTATACAAAGAGATGATCTAAACACAGTAAATTTTATTCGTATCAACCCAACCAACCACCCCTTATGGTTGATACATGTTATGAGAGTTTTTACAATACAGATGAAAAGAAAGTTTTACAAAGAAGAATCACTAACAACTATGAAGATGACTGTGTGTAAACGCACACAGTATCAAACCCTAAAAACTAAAGAGGAATGAGAGAATGAGAGGTTATATAGCTCCAGTCTTGGATCTTTCATGCTTGACCAGCTTTAGACCTTTAACTTCTTAACAGCTTCATAACTAGTCCCTTTACTCTTTTATTAACTTGCATAAACCAAAAATACAAAGAAACAAGAATAACAATATTACAATATAAGCCCTTAGCTTATATCTTCAACATATATATTAAAGATTTCCATTTAAAAAAAATAAAAAAATATGCTGATATTTAAGTTTTATTAGATATACATGCAATCCTTCTCTAATAACAAAATGTGAGGTCGTAATCAAAGGGTTGCCATTGCTTTCGATTTCCTCCTAAAATACAACTTGCATTAATATAACAAATGTCGGTTCACATTTAGCATCGAAATACATTAATTAATGAAGTTTAATACTTACAAAATTATTTTATCAGACAAAACCCTTTTTTCTAACGGAGTTTAATGCTATTGAGCGGTTTGTTTTGTCCATTAACGTTTAAAAGCTTATGTAATTTTTTCGCCTTGTGATGCCTTTTGATGATTTGTAACGACCATATATGAATTCTACTCGTAACTTAGTAGCCTTTAGTCTTAGGACTCGATAATATGTTTGAACATTACTTACGTTTTTCATACATGTCTGTCTCGATCGACTACTAGTCGCTCGCGCGTGCTTGGATGTGGGGGACGTTCGAAGATTTTTTGTGCACAACCAATGAAGTCAAGTTGCAGTAGGTTCAATGCAATTTAATAATGCACCCAAATTATAAGTTGTAGACTTGTAGTTAGAAAATACTAAGTTTTAATAGTTGTCCTTTTCAAAAGAACATACAATATATTTAGCATATGTTATCGGCATAATTTTATTGGTCTACTCTGTACTTTTTTATATACAAAACTGATGTAATTTTGAATGTGACGAAGTTCCAAAACTGATAATCATAAACTATGCTACATTGCATCATTTCTTTTATAACCATGAGACATAAAATAAGTTGATCCTTTACCAACTTTTTTAGACTTTGTCTCGTTCAATTTTATGTGTTTTGAAAATGTTATTCTTGTTGTTTAAACGTCGTAATTGCTTTGGATGATTATGTTGTCAATTCTAGGTGTAGGCTCTTTTTGGTTTCTATAGTTAATTTTAAACTACATGAAAGGTACTTCAAATTTTATTATACTAATATCAACTTATCAAGACATGTCAATATTAACTTTTTCGAACATTTTGTTTTAGCGAACATTCGCTGTTTATTCGTCTCGGACATTTTGGTTTTTATAAATAATTGGTTAGAGTATCTCTTCTCTACTATGTATAATGCAAAAATGATTTTCTTTAAAACTTAAAGAGCTTAAAAATAAATAATGTTTAATCTCAAAATGTCTGTTTAAAACTTAAATACCTTTTTGAAACTTAAAATTAAAAGATTGTAGTTCCACATTAAAATTAAAACATTAGTTCACACATAGGCATGACGAGTTCCTAAAATACTTGCCTTAAATATTTTTTGATAAAAGATAATTTGAGTACCTTTGTAAAAGAATAAAATAGTCATCTACAAAAAGTTAACAGATTCCGCTTAACGAGTCAACGAGCCGTGTACAAGGTTTCCATTTTTTAGAAAATCGATTTAATTATTTCGAAGTGGGATGAAAGCCACTTTTATTTTATTTACACTGCACTCAATAATTGTTTTCTAATTAAAACAGGGAGCATGGTTTGTAATTTATCAAAGAGGAATCATAGTTTTTTAAGAACAAGGACAAAATGGTACTCTTTACAATTCTTTTTTAATGGTTTTAAAAATACTTCTTTCGTAAATTTTAAAAATATGCATGACAACATTTGACGAGAATAAAATGATACTCTTTACAACTTTTTTAATGTAATTTTTATTAAAAAAAAAAAATGAGAAGACATTTTTTATTTTTATTTAATACCAACATGTTTCTAGGAACTTTTTCATATGAAGAGCTGAAATCCTGTTTGGTCACAAAAATTTGAGAAGTTTTTATAGAAGAATAAAATCTCATTTTTCAAAATTTAACTAAAACTTTGAAAAAAGTTTTTTACTCTTTCATATAGTTTTTCTTCTGTTTTTCTACGTCCCCCTGCACTTTTAAATTTTCTAAAAAATATCATCTAACGTGTTTAGGTAAATTTACCATTTTTCTTCTAGGGTTAAAATCCCCTTCTCTAAAGAAATCAAAAGAGAAAATTAAATAATTCTTTTAACAACTAAACGCACCCTAGTTATTTGTATCTCTATCTCTACTTCTCTACTATACATAAAGAAAAAACAATTTTTGCTTAAAACTTAAAAATGCGCAATGATCAATCCCAAAACATTCTTTGAAAACTTAAATTTTTAATCTTTTGTTTATTTTCCCACATAAAAATTCAAACAATCCCGCCTTAAATAAAATAGTCGTCTTAAAAGTGTTCTCACCGAAAATCTAAAAAAATATGCATGACAATATCTTTTTAATGTAGTTTTTTTTTTTTTTTTTTTTTTTTTTTTTTTTTTTTTTTTTTTTTTAAAAAAAAAAAAAAAAAAAAAAAAAAAAAAAAAA
>LBNU01035390.1:290899-316868 GCA_014162995.1 Artemisia annua
AAAAAAAAAGCAACCCATGATATAACTAAATACCCGCGACATGATTGGAACAAAGTGAGAGGACCTCCGCAACACGGTGGCCACCTACAGCATGGGAACCTGCAAACGAAAATCGCATCAGAAAAGTTACAGCCATGAATAATGTAAACATGTGAGAAAGCACC
The DNA here is from genome assembly GCA_014162995.1 of Artemisia annua. Taxonomy (NCBI): domain Eukaryota; kingdom Viridiplantae; phylum Streptophyta; class Magnoliopsida; order Asterales; family Asteraceae; genus Artemisia; species Artemisia annua. The sequence goes on from LBNU01035390.1 coordinate 291,064, forward strand.
CAAAAAAAATACAGATGACTGTTACCCGTAGATGTCAGTATGTCATCCATCTTCCTCTTTCCCTTTCCGGTGACATCCCTGGACATGAGAGTGTGTTGAAGACACCTCGTCTCCATCTCAAGAACCGGATTAGGCTCGTTAATCGTTATACCATTGGACAACCTACCCGACATAGCAGTGATATCGACCCCGGTAAAAGCTCCCTGATGAAAGGCGTTACTATAATCAAAGGAATCGTCAACATCCATGGAAGCACCAACGTCTGGTCCATGTAAGCGATTGTTAAGCGATTGTTATTCCTGAAAAAGTTGGTAAAGTATTCAAACGTCATGCCGCAAGTGATTTAATCATGTAGACAAATTTACAAAAATGTTAAGTTGCAAGTAAGAAAAATAAAATAGTAGTTTCAATCAATAAATTTAAAATGGCTTACTCTCCTATTGCAGTAATGGTGAACAAAGGTAAGTTTCTTATGCCATCCTTTAGTCATTGAATCTCACTATGAGCCGATATAACCCTTTGCAACGCCACTGGCTACAGTACTGAACACAAATCCACATAATAAAAAAAAACAATAGTAATAGACTTGAGTTAGTATGAAAAGCAAGGTACGTTTGTAAATACCGCTAACCAATTTTCCATATAGGTGCAGAGAGTCGTTCGTCTCTCTTTCTCGTTAATGGGTAGGTTCAATCAAAACAAATACGCTTGAAGAAATCTCAGGCTCAGCATGTTTCCCTAAACAAAGAGAAGCACAGACCATGAGCAAACTAAAAAAAAAGTTTTTATACATATCGATAACAAATAAAATAAATTGTTTCATTTGTATCAGCATACCTACAACATTATTTCTGAATAGTGACTACAAACACACACATGAACCCAAAAATTAAAACTTTAGGCTAAGAAAAAAAAGCTAAAATCAGAATCTTACCGGTGGGTTAATGCGAACATCACATTTTAAAATAACCCTAATCCTCATTCGTCTTCCTACATAAAAACATCAACAAAAACAAACAAAACTCAAGTTAAAACAAAATCTCCAATAAAAAACGAACGAACAAAAAAAAAGTTATTGTTTAAGTTACACGCTAAAACTATTAAACCATATAGGAAGATATCTTATACAAAAAAGCACCTAGCAAATCTAATTGTGCCACAAAACATAAATTATGAGTTATTTCTTATGTGCAATCAGTTAAAATATTTATTACTACACCTCTAACAAATGCATTCGCTACCAAATTTCAGTATCTTTAATCAAATTAGGAATAGGTCGCTTAATTTGATTAAAGTTACTGAAATTTGATAAGCGACCTTGATTCCCCCTTACAATCTAATTCATCAAATAAAAAAATCATAACTTTTTTAGGATTTATAAGGTTACAAAGTGGATTAAAGAACAGCCACCTCCATGGAAATCGAAGCTTAGTAACAGAAACTTTGAAACCTCCACGCCTGCAAAAATTAGGAGAAAAACCAACCAAAACCCATATCAGATAAATCAATACAAATCCATATATCATTTTTTTTTTCGTTTCTTATTTGTGAACTTAAATTTTAAAAATTGAAGAAAACCTATATTCAAAAAAGTAACAAAAACTAATACATCCAAAAATTTAGAAAAGATAAGAAAGGAAGATATAGTTGAAGTCCGATTGATTATGTGTTTATGGTTTCGATTGAGGCGGAATGATAGATCTCAAAGAAGCATCTGGAACATGTTCCGTATACATATGTAGGGTAAAAAAAATAACGGGCCATCGCTGGGCAAAACAAAAAGGAACTTGGGCCAGTAAACATGGGCTCCAGGAGCCTAGCTGATTTTGGCGGGAAATCCGGGACATAAAACGACGTCGCCAATGTTGATTTTTAAAGTATATTGTTAATGGGTAAAACAGCTTAAAACACGATATACGAGATGAGACCACACAAATCAACAAAAAAAACACCGTGGCTCTGATGCCAATTGTAGGACCGAAAGTATACAAGATTTATGTGGTTCGGGAGGTCGAGGTTGATCAAAGTATATAAGATCCATGTTAGTTTCTAGAGAGAGAAAGTAGAGAGAGGGAGAGGTGAAACAAAGATAAAATTTTATTAGAACAAAGGTTACACACTCACACCCCTCAAGTGAAGTCTTGAGGGGTTTATATAGGGCAAACATAAGACAACTATTACAATATTACATTAGTAGTCCCTGCGTTATCGCTCAGCTTCATTTCTAACAACATACAAAGTGACCCATGGCTGAATACAAACTGTTTGAAGCTACATAGTATATAGGGGCGTATGCAAGCTAGATAACAAAAGAGTATGGATGAGATGCTCGTCACCTATGAACACGAGCATTACCGTCCCCTTTATTTTATTTCAATTCAGGTTACTAATAGTCTTAAAACAAACTCTCTCATACCCCGAATAATTTTACCTGCTTTCATATACATATATAAAACATCAAAAAGACTACTCCCTCACCTCTAGATCATACAACATACATTTCGAGTGTGCCTCACTATTCTCCTTCAGAACTATCAATCCCCCGGACTCACCTATAGTATACTACACTACAACGGTTAGGTACACTGCATAGGCGGTTGTAAAATTTCGGTGTTGCAACGTTTGCATTAGTCACCTAGATCCGAAACTAAAAAGAAGAATATCATTTTGACAGGTAACATAAAAGAACTTTTATTTTTCGTTTTTATACAAAATTTGGTTAGCCAGTTTTTATTGCCATATGTTGTGTTAACATATTATATAGGGTGTGGACTAAGAGTTGGAGACCCAATGATATCTAGAAACCCCAACAAAAATCAGGTTGTCAAAAGAACCATAGACATTCATAATTCAAAGCAAGTTACTCCATCTTTTCTTCAACATCTACATACATACCAAGATTGTGTGTAGCCATATACTAACACCACCAGTTTACAATTTGGAACGATGATAAAACTTGTAAAAATAGCTGTGAGCTCATGCCGAGTTTTAAAATATCGAGGTAAATAACCGAAAATACCAAATATAATAACTTCAATTCTATCAATATCATATGACAATATCCACCAAATTCGTAACATCTGTACTTTGGCAAAAACATCACTACAATCATCTCCTCCCCCAGCAACCCATTACTAAATAAACCCGAACAACCCAAAAGCCGAACAAGCAATTGTCGAGTAAGTAACAAAACACCAATACTTGATACATAATTTATGGTTGCACGACTAAATTAGTCATTTGTAAATGGTAACCAATTACAAGAAAAAGTAAGATCTAGACCCACCACTTCATATTCAGCAACAAAGATACCAAGATCACGAGAAAGAACAAATGAGAAACAGGTTTCCTTTGACGCTACTATTAGTCTATCATCTTATTTATACGGAGTAATTGTTATTAGTTCCCATGTGCTTGGTGGGCTTAGCCCAATGGTTTAATGAACGATTATGGGGAATTAATATAATCAGGAGCTACTACTTCAACAAAATCCTGATAGCTACCAGGTAAACAAACTCTCTTAACTGCATTTTCATTCAAGAACACTGATCTTTCCACCTTTTGTAGCGTGTCAGGTTCACAACCAAAGCAAAAATAATTGGAATCGATGCAACAAAGGCATGGCACTATAGGACATGTGCATCCTACCAAAAAAATGACAAAATGATGATCCTATGCTTTTATGTCGAGATCATTACCCCTAGTCAATTCCCAACTACATGAAATTACCATTTGGTGTAAGCGTCACAGTTTACTCATACAAAAAATAATAAATCTCCCTTTATAATGTAAGATTAGTTAAAAAAAATACTATTAAGTGATAAACATGTAGGTAATAAGATGGATATTTTTTTTATTTTATTTATTTATTTATTTTAATGAATACAGAAAGTTCAAAGTATAACAACAAATTAGCACTTTACTTAGTGGTAAGTTGTTGGAAATTTAGGAGTTGTTTTGCATTAGTTTAGAACACGTAACCGGATTGGTTATGTGATCGTGAGGTTCGTTATAGAACCTCATTGCCTGAATCATAGCCTTTTCTTCAGCATTAGCGAGTTGTGTAGCCATCAACTTTTCGGTCACTTCATCCTTTGCACGTTTTTTTTCCAACGCCTCCTCCATCATTTGTGCTTTCTTTGCCGTGTAGCTCTCGAAGTTCTCAACAACACTATTCCTTGTCGACGCCTCACTAACGGTCTTTTTCCCTTTTCTTTTACGAGTGAGAGTTGTGTCGTCATTTAGATCGGGAAGAACAGTTTCGACATTGTCATTGCTTCCCGACTCGTAGTAGGTAGATTCCGACGATTTTCTTCGTTTGTTGGAATGAGATGTCGAAGATGCTTGAACAAAACATGGTTGTTTCAACCATTTGTCTTCTCCCCTAACAACCTTCCATGCGTCAATATGAGTAAACGACTTGCCCTTATTTTTCTTATCATAATCGGCCATGGCATTATTCATGACGTTAACATCGTCACACCCACTCTCACGAATACGAGTCTACAGTTATAAAAGTAAGAATATATAAATTAAAACAACTATATAAATTAACACAAACATATATAAATTAACACAAGTATATAAAATTAACACAAGTATATAAAATTACTTGTTGGATGTATAGCCCGTTAAAGACACCCATGGCGGCATTCATAGTTTTCCACTTTGTGTTCAATCCATGACGAGTTCGCGGAGTTTCTCCCATGGTATCCTTGAAATGTTCCAAAATTCTCTCCCAAAACTTCTCTCGACCTTGTTCCATCCCGATTTTTTTACATGTCGAGATATGAATCCACGCTCTAGCCAAAGCAACATCTTCGACCGACGTCCAAGCTTTTTTATCCGCTTTAGTCTTTGTGTTCCCTTTAATGACTTGAACATCTTCATCTAGTATAAAATTATAACGTTTAAAATTAGAACATATAAAATTATATCATATAAAGTAATAACGTATAAAATTATAACGTAACAAATTAAAAATTAATACCGAATTGAGTTTCGTGTTGCTTTCCGGGAACAAACTCATCATCATCATCACCGTCACCATATAGAGGTAATTCGCATTCAACACTTGGTTCACGACGCGAAGGACCTTCATGGTAGTCAATAAACGAGTTGAACTCACTTGTCATTGATATATTATATTGGCTTGGATTCATCGGTGGTGGAGGTTGGGTATAATATTGTTGTTGAAGGAATTGTGAATTTATCGGTGTTGGAGGTTGAGGATAGTAGCCCGATTGAGGGTATTGTTGAGTTGTCGGTGTTGGTGGTTGAACTTGCGGACGGAAGCCCCGACCACGACCACGACCTCTTGATTTTCTTTGATCCATGCTATATTTTTTGTAAGTTAATATGAATTGGAAGTATATTTGAGGTTGAAAGTATATATGAATTGGTATGAAATAAAAGTTGTAATGTTAAGTAGTATATATAGGATTTTTTTCTTCTAGTGCCTAACGTTCCAAAATTAACTCAACCAACGGTCATATTTTCCAACGTTCACTTCAAACCGTGGAGGCATGCCAAGCCGCTGGACCAAACCGCCGGGGCAAACCGCTGGGGTGGCGGCGGTGTTCATCGCCGGTTATGGCAAACTGCTGGGGCAAACCGCTCCCATTGCCACCACCCTAAGGGTCTTTATATGGCATGCAATTATTTGGCCATCTCTTTCATTGATTCATACATATAAATAGAGAGATGTTATATGTGAAGGTTTCTTTTCTAATTTCGATGTTTCATATTTCATCAGGTAAACACATACATGAACACATTGAAACAGGATTATTGGGTAACTGTACATAAATAATTTTTTTTTTGTTCGTACTGTGTTTTGTTACACATGTAGCTAATACACTCTATAGTAGATGAATGAAGACTACAAACTTTGTAACCAACACAAGCTTGGTCAAAAATATATATATATTGCAAGGTGACACCATTAGTTGTACATTTGCATCAACAATGTAGTCAAACAATGCCAGCTGACTTCCCCATAGAATGTAAGATACCTTATTAGAAACTGCTCATCCAATGCAAAGTATTTTCAGGTGTATTACTAAAACTCGAAACTAAATGATATATGTCTACGTCAACACGGGGAATCTATGACACTCTTTTATACACAAATATATGTATGTACTCCTAGGTGATATCGCTTGATACTTCTATCATCATATGTAGAATTTATACGCAAAAGACTATACTCATATGGTCTCAATGGACCCACCAAATCATCAAATTGCTTACGTACAAACCAACCAATAATGCCTTTTTGGATATCTTGCTCGAATGTGTAAAGTCACCTTTCGAATAAAGCATTCCGACCATATTAATGTCTGAGTATCACGAAATCCTTATTGAACACTATGTTTCTAGGCACAAGAGAATAAAGCAAATGTAAGCAATTATATGTGTAAACATTAGCATCAGTATACATGATGAACACATTAAACTATTATGCCACAAGATCTTAGAATATAATAATAACCACATAATTACATAAACGAGTAAAACATACCGGAAGCCGTAGCGCATGTCGTCATGATATAGAGAATACTTGAACACGACTAGTATCTCTCCCTTGACCTACTTAAGTGTAGAGAGCTTGATGGATAGCTATGTTATTCTACTTGTTGTGTGTGTTGGGTAGAGAGAGGACTAAGCATATATATATATAGGCTTAAGAGTTAGTATGTCCATCAATACTAACAAAGACTTAAAGTACCATTAGGAGCAATCATTATAATATTGAATTATTTGATTACATAATAAGTATACATTTAAGTATATGTAACCTACAATTCAATATGAGATGATAATGAGACATAATAACATGTCACATTCTTACATTCTCCCACTTGACATGATATTCCTACATGGTACAACATAAGGCTAGCAAATTAAATCTTATTAACTGTCATCATAAGCATCTCAACACAACAAACCACATAATGGGGATTATGGCGGTCATACACAGTATTCTCGTATACTCCCTTCCATATATCACAATATTATGAGCTCATCATGCTAGATTCATAAGTTATATATAAATAACATACAGTCCACATATTTGTTATGACAATACATACAAATTTCTTATTCAAACACAAATGCATGCATAATAACATAATGAATAAGAAATAAAATCAGAAACATTTGATTGAGCTCAAGAGTGTTTAGAACATCATAATTAGTTATCAATACAACCAAGAGCCATCCTCAGAACATGTTGCGTAAATGTCTTTGGTGGTAAACCCTTGGTCAGAGGATCAACAATCATGAGATCTGTACTAATGTGTTCTAGATACACTCTTTGTTTATGAATTTCCTCTTTTCACGATAAGGAAATTTATTCCATGTGTTTTACCTTTAGAGTACTTATCGTTCTTAGAGAAGAAAACTACTGCGGAATTATTACAATAATTTTTTAGCGGCTTGCTTATAGTGTCGACAACTCCAAGCCCTGAAATAAAGTTCCGCAGCCATAATACATGAATAGTAGCCTCATAACAAGCTACAAACTTTCATCATTTTGCTTATATCGTTTGAGCACTTGCTCATACTGAATCTCAAGAATCTTATCGATATAGGCTTTTTCAGATAGTCCTAATAGACCTTTAGATCTGTCACGGAATATTGAAATTCCAATCACATAGGATGCATCACCCATATCTTTCATTTCAAAATTCTTAGAGATATATTCTTTAGTCTTATGAATAAACCAAAATCATTAGTCGCAAGTAAAATATCATCAACATATAGAACCAAAAATATAAACTTGCTCCCACTGATCTTGCGGTATATACATCGATCAACGATGATTTCTTCAAAACCGAAAGATTTAATGGTATCATTGAACTTAATATACCATTGCCTAGAAGCTTGTTTAAATCCATATATTGATTTCTCCAATGAAAAACCCTTCAGGTTGTTTCATATAAACTTCCTCCTCAAGATTTTCATTCAGAAAGGCGGTTTTCACATCCATTTGATGTAGTTCTAAGTCAAAATGAGCTACTAATGCCAATATTATTCTCAATGAGTCCTTNACTCCCTTCCATATATCACAACATTATGAGCTCATCATGCTAGATTCATAAGTTATATATAAATAACATACAGTCCACATACTTGTTATGACAATACATACAAATTTCTTATTCAAGCACAAATGCATGCATAATAACATAATGAATAAGAAATAAAATCAGAAACATTTGATTGAGCTCAAGAGTGTTTAGAACATCATAATTAGTTATCAATACAACCAAGAGCCATCCTCAGAACATGTCGCGTAAATGTCTTTGATGGTAAACCCTTGGTCAGAGGATCAACAATCATGAGATCTGTACTAATGTGTTCTAGATACACTCTTTGTTTATGAATTTCCTCTTTTCACGATAAGGAAATTTATTCCATGCGTTTTACCTTTAGAGTACTTATCGTTCTTAGAGAAGAAAACTACTACGGAATTATTACAATAATTTTTTAGCGGCTTGCTTATAGTGTCGACAACCCCAAGCCCTGAAATAAAGTTCCGCAGCCATAATACATGAATAGTAGCCTCATAACAAGCTACAAACTTTCATCATTTTGCTTATATCGTTTGAGCACTTGTTCATACTGAATCTCAAGAATCTTATCGATATAGGCTTTTTGAGATAGTCCTAATAGACCTTTAGATCTGTCACGGAATATTGAAATTCCAATCACATAGGATGCATCACCCATATCTTTCATTTCAAAATTCTTAGAGATATATTCTTTAGTCTTATGAATAAACAAAAATCATTAGTCGCAAGTAAAATATCATCAACATATAGAACCAAAAATATAAACTTGCTCCCACTGATCTTGCGGTATATACATCGATCAACGATGATTTCTTCAAAACCGAAAGATTTAATGGTATCATTGAACTTAATATACCATTGCCTAGAAGCTTGTTTAGATCCATATATTGATTTCTCCAATGAAAAACCCTTCAGGTTGTTTCATATAAACTTCCTCCTCAAGATTTTCATTCAGAAAGGCGGTTTTCACATCCATTTGATGTAGTTCTAAGTCAAAATGAGCTACTAATGCCAATATTATTCTCAATGAGTCCTTCTTTGAGACGGGTGAAAAGGTCTCATTGTAATCCATGTCATCTTTCTGAGTATAACCTTTGGCTACAAGTCTAGCTTTATATCTTTCAACATTGCCTTTAGAGTCGCGTTTGGCCTTAAAGACCCATTTACAGCGAACTAGTTTAAAACCTTCTGGCAAGTTTACGAGATCCCAGACTTTATTTTGAGCCATTGATTTTAACTCTTCTTTCATAGCATTAATCCACATTTCAGACTTATCACTTTCTATGGCTTGTAAAAAAAAATTTTACAGGATCATTATCAATGCCAATATCAAAATCTATCTCTTGCAAGTAAACTATATAATCATCGGGAATAGCTGACTTTCTAACCCTTGCAGGTTTGTTTAATGCTACTCCAACAGGTTCACTTGTTTGAGTTGGTAAGTTAGTTTCTTCATGGGGTGTTTGTTCATTATTCAAATGTTGCTATTGATTTTGGAATACAGGAACAACATTTGGTTCAGTTGTGGATTTATGAACATTCATGAGTGATGGATCATCATCCCTTATTTCGTTAATATCCACAACTTGATTTTCAACACTCCCACTAACTTCACCATTTTCCAGAAATTTGGCATTGCCTGTTTCAACAATTCTAGAACTGTGGTTTGGACAATAAAACCTATACCCTTTGGACTTCTCTGGGTAACCAATAAAGTAATCGCTAACGGTTCGAGAATCAAATTTCTTTTCATGTGGATTATAAACCCGTGCTTCTGCTGGACAACCCCAAACATGCAGATGTCTCAGACTAGGTTTCCTTCCGGTCCATAACTCAAAAGGAGTTTTTTTTTTTTTTTTTTTTTTTTTTTTTTTTTTTTTTTTTTTTTTTTTTTTTTTTTTTTTTTTTTTTTTTTTTTTTTTTTTTTTTNTTAATGTTCTGTTTCGCCTTTCTGCCACGATATTTTGTTGTGGCGTGCCCGGCATTGTATATTGAGCACATATGCCGCGACTTTCGAGGAACTTTGCAAAGGGACCAGGACACTGTCCATATTCATCATACTTTCCATAATATTCACCACCTCTATCAGATCTTACGATTTTCACTTTTTTGTCAAGTTGCCTCTCAACCTCGTTTACAAACACCTTAAGGGCATTTATAGATTGAGACTTTTCACGCAGCAAATAGACATATCAATAACGTTAAAAATAATCTATAAAGGTGATAATTTTTTTTTCAGTGAAGGATGGAGTATCAAATGGTCCACAAATACCGGTGTGTATAATTTCAAGGAGATTACTGCTTCTTGTAGCACCTTTCTGGCTATGTTTGGTTTGCTTACCCTTAATGCATTCCACACATAAGCCAAAATCAATGAAGTCTAGATTCGGTAGAATCTCGTTCTTCACCAATCTTAGTAATCTTTCTTTGGATATATGACCCAAACGTTTATGCCACAAGAAAGCAGAATTTTCATCAACAATACTACGTTTCATTCCAACATTATGCTCAACAGTAAACAGAGATTCAGAAAAAAACATCATCAAGTTTCAATTTATATAAATTATCAATAAGAATACTATAACCAATAAAGGATTTATTCTTATATAAATTAAAACGACCATAGCATAATATTGGAAACATGAGTAGTAGCACCAGAATCAAACCACCAAGTATTAGAAGGAACTTCAGATAAGTTTGATTCAAAGCATACACAAACATAATGTATACCTTTCTTTTCGAACCAAGCCTTACGCTTAGGACACTTTTGGAAATGTCCCTCTTTCCTGCAAAAGTTGCATTTGTTGTCCCTTTGTTCCTTCATTTCACCATTATCAACTTTTAAGGTTGTAGCATGTTGTTTCTTCTTAAAGTTCTTGGCTTTTGGTTTGACCTTCTTTTCAACTCCTTGAATCACCAAGTTAACATGTTGAACTCTTTGTTTCTTTAGTCTTGCTTCCTCTTGAGTAAGCTTACTGGACAGTTCATTAATATCCCACTTATCCTTTAACGTGTTATAATTGATGTGAAATGGTCCATATTCCGAAGGAAGTGAATTCATTATGAATTGCACCAAGAAAGAGTCATCTACATTCATACCCAGTGTCTTAAGTCTTGCTGCGATATTGGTCATGCCAAGGACATGTTGCTGCATACTCTTTGTACTATCAAATTTCATAGTGGTGAGTTCAGCCATAAGTGTCCCTGATATTGCTTTATCAGCAGAACGAAAACTTCTCTTCCACAAAGAAAATCTTTAGCATTCTGATTTTCAATACCTGGAAGAGAAGGCATAATGTTGTTGGCAATTGTCATCCGCATAAAGTTCAAGCAGAGTCCGTTAGACCTTGCCCATGTCTTATGGTGTGATTTTTGAGCCTCTGTACTTGCATCAGTTAGGTCAGCAGGCCTATCCTCTAATAGCGCCAAGTCAAGATAAAAAAAACACCTAAATGGAAAGTGACTTGTTCGCTTCATTCAGAGAAATTCACACCGGTAAACAAGGTAACGGAAGAAGCTTGATAGTGAACGTTAATTGCGGAAAATGTATATGCTTACTAGTTAAAAATTCATACGATATAAATGAAATATATATTGTTGGTTTCCTTTGGGTAAACACAACAATATATCCTCATCATTATTAGAATGCAATGAGACTTTACAAGAAAATAAATAGACTTCGTCAAATATATAAGCATCTTTGGATAACTATATACATATGACAAAAGTATACTATTTTGCATCTTTAAGATTATTAGTTATAGAAAAATAAATTTTCCTTTGGTTAAAATTCATAATTTCTATCAACTAATAAAAATTCATAATAGCATTCTTTAAGACAACATGAATTATATGACTCCAAATTTGAAATTAACTTGGCCACTTTGGTGACTAACAAATTAATCTCACATAATTAATGTCATATAATATATAAATAGCTTTAAATTGTTATTAGAATGCAATGAAACTTTACAAGAAAATAAAATAGGCTTCGTCAAATATATACATATCTTTGGATAACTATATACATATGAAAATAAAATAGGCTTCGTCAAATATATACATATCTTTGGATAACTAATTTTCATCTTTAAATTTATTAGTTATAGAAGAACAATATTTCCTTTGGGAAAAATTCATAATTTCTATCAACTAATAAAAAATCCGTAATAGCATTCTATAAGACAACATAAATTATATGACTACAAATTTGAAATCAACTTGATCACTTTGATGAACAAATTAATCTTACTTAATGTCATATAATAAATAAATGACTTTAAAGGTAATCGAATGAGAATTAAACCATAAAGATGTTACAAGCAATACATCTTTCAAATTACCGAGTATGTAACATTTAACTTCATCATAATGGCATTCAATTATCATACATAATGAAAAGCAATCAATTGTGAGTTATAATATGAATGCTACAAAATTATGATTAGACAGTAACATTCTCTCAATTATCTTTATACATAAAAAACAATCATAAGCGTTATATAATATTTTAAACGTAAATGGAGACTAATCTAGAATACAGTTACTTTTGTGCCATTTCATTCTAAATTACATAAGTTTCATTAAAACATTAAAGTCATAACGTTAATGCATAAGGACTCGGGAATTCATAATATTAAACGTACATAAGAACTTTTCAAAAGAAAATGCATACAACAGTGAACCATCTTAATCCAAGTTTACAAATCATACAATATTTTAAAACTATTTTCGGTAGCGGAAGCGATAGACATCATAAGGGATAACATTCGACAAATGAACAAATAGAAAATAATTATGTGACCTTACTTATTTATTTGATATTAAACGAAAATGTATGAAGTGTGTAAGTCATGTGTACATAATGGCAACTCGATTACGGAAACAAACGTGAACAACAACTTGATACAACCATACACTTTATTGGGCTAGTATTCTATCAAGAAATAAAAGTATCATTAGTTTGTGATTAAAACAAACGTAAGGAACATCATAGTAAAATTTTGTTAACATACAAACATTTCCTTGTTCATGCACCGATATACGAATCACAAATATGGCACATATATTTATATAAATGTGCAAACAGAACATGAATTAAAAAAACAACTGTTTTAACTGTACGAATATACGGATTCTTATCAATTCAAAACGTTGGCTCTGATGCCACATGTAAGCAATTATATGTGTAAACATTAGCATCAAGTATACATGATGAACACATTAAACTATTATACCACAAGATCTTAGAATATGATAATAACCACATAATTACATAAACGAGTAAAACATACCGGAAGCCGTAGCGCATGTCGTCATGATATAGAGAATACTTGAATACGACTAGTATCTCTCCCTTGACCCACTTAAGTGTAAAGAGCTTGATGGATAGCTATGTTATTCTACTTGTTGTGTGTGTTGGGTAGAGAGAGGACTAGGCATATATATATAGGCTTAAGAGTTAGTATGTCCATCAATACTAACAAATAAAACGGTCAAGACTTAAAGTACCATTAGGAGCAATCATTATAATATTGAATTATTTGATTACATAATAAGTATACATTTAAGTATATGTAACATACAATTCAATATGAGATGATAATGAGACATAATAACATGTCACATTCTTACAGCAAAAACACATAGAATTGTGTGTTTTTGTATATTAAATTGATCATATGTGTATGTTATGTAATAGACATATTTGACACAAATGGGTGGTTAAGTTCGGGTAAAACACCAAGAGTCACAACTCTTCACCAGTAGACATGTCGGTTGTGTTTTGGCAGGAATATCTATTAATTCCTTTTTTAACGATGCATGAAAATCGTTTAGGTTTTGGGGCGCCGCCCCAAACCCGCAAGGGGCCCGCCCGCTCACTTGGGAGTGGGGCCTCAACAAGAAGCGTTGCCCCTTGACCCTGCTAAGGGTGCGGCCCCTTTGACCCTCACATCTTTGTCTGTTAGGCTGCATATTAGCTTAACGAGTGTGCACTCCACATTTTTTTAACTCGGCTCCTAGCATAATATGAAATTTCTTTGATAATTAGTAAATTGCAATTATTTAAAATAATTGATGACACTCAAAATACTAACAATTAATTATCGGAATAAAATATCTTTGCAGATAAAACCAACACATTGTTTCATCTTTGATCGGTCTTAATTTCTTAATACTTTCCTTTTGTTTGTTGTTTAGAAGATAAGGACGATGATGTTTCATTGACGTATTCCGAGGGCCAGTTCGAGTTTACTGTATCTAGCTTTATTTTAATTTGTTACTACTTTTTCTTTTATGTTAGGTTAAAAAACCATGTTCAAGATGTTTAATCAAAAAGCATGTTCAAGATGTTATTGCTCTTAATATTATCTATATTCTCCAATAAATCAGAGTTTTCTTTTTGAACATCTAATAAATCAGAGTTGAAAAAAACCATAAGTACCTAAATAAGAATGTGTGTCAATCATATAGAATGTCCAACTCGGTAACTTTGCATGTCAAAAAACCCTATTTACGAGAATAATTGTGCAACTTGCCTATAAAGTGTACAACTTGTTTATATATAACTTGCATGTTCTTTATTATCATAAGATGTTAATGCAATCCATGTTTGATAACAAGTGTGTAATCCGGGGTATATATCATTTACATCATAAGTATATGCATAAATGACGATGCTTCAAGGTGAATCGATAACTTGAATATGAACATTAGTGTTTTTTTTGGTAGCCTAAAATCAATACGATTTATTTTTTCCAGGAAAAGAGTAAGTTACTTATTCACATTAACCAGAAGTTAATACACCTTGCAAAGAAATCTCCGTTCTCTTTCTCCGGCGGGTTCAAACGCCTTCATTTAACTTTTTCATCTCTTTTTGCATAGGTATGTCTCTTTCATCGCTCTTTTTCCAGATCCCTTTCAGTTATTAGATCCCCCTTCAATCCAAAATCCCCTGTTATCCCTGAATCGATTTCGGAAGGTATATCAAAGTTGGGACACTATAGTTGGGACGTCAGAGGTGGTACACCAGAGGCGGTACAACAAAGGTTGGGACGTCATAGGTGGGACACCAGAGGCGGGACAACAGTAGTGGTACAACATAGGTAGTACTTTCGATTTATTGTTTGTTTTGGATGGACCGTCGTCGTCGGGTTCCTATACCGGACAACGTCCAACGTCGAATTACTAAGTTTTTTGTCACGAATCTCCCGGAGGGATGTAGCGGCATAGATTTAGCGACTCATGTTCGTCCGTTTGGGCAGATCTTCGATCTGTATATTGCTAGAAAAAGAGATAAAGGAGGGAATAGGTTCGGTTTTGTTTCAATGCTTGATGTGAATGATAAGGACGAGGTGCTTAAGAATTTACGTGCTATTCGTATGGGAGAGTATAAACTATGGTTCAACATTGCTCGTTTTGTTTTAGAAGATGGTGAAATTCACAGTAAGGGGGATAAGCCGGCTCCCCCAAATAGTGGTAATATGAAGGCGACAAAAGGCGAAGGTCTTTCGTTTTTTAAGTCTGGATCTACTGGTAGAAATGAAAGGTCGTTCAAGGACGTGCTTGTGGGGAAATCTATAGCTATTGGTGAAAACGTCAATGCTTTTTCTACTTTGCATGGTCGGGCTTTAGTCGCAAAGATGATTGATGTGGATGCTTTGAAAAACATTTACATCATTTTGAATGAGATTTGTCCTGGATTAGGGAAGGTTCAATATTTAGGAGGTCTTGATGTTTTGATTTCTTTCGACGATGCCGAGACGGCTGTTGCAGCCCTTGAAGCTTCAAAAAATTTAATGGGCAGATTTTCCTTGGTCCGTATGTGGGTGGGACAATCATTAGGTTTTGAGCGTTTGGCTTGGTTGAAAGTGCAAGGTATTCCCTTGCAATTGTTAACCAATGAAGTTCTTAACATGGTTGGGGGTACGTTTGGAAAGGTGGTTCACGAGGCGAATCTATCGGAGAAGGATCATGATTTATCTTCTGAACATGTGGGGGTATTGATAGGAGATGGGAAGAGGGTGTCGGAAGAGGTTGAGTTGAAATGGAGGAATCGTAAGTTTCGTGTGTGGGTGTTGGAAGAGTCAGGTGATTGGATTCTGGAGTTCACAGAAGTTCAGGTTGTTAAGGAGGATGATGATTCTGTGTCCAATGATTCGATGAACGCTGAACATGTGAATGATGATCAGGTTGATGA
Source organism: Artemisia annua (assembly GCA_014162995.1). Taxonomy (NCBI): domain Eukaryota; kingdom Viridiplantae; phylum Streptophyta; class Magnoliopsida; order Asterales; family Asteraceae; genus Artemisia; species Artemisia annua. Next base: position 307,342 of record LBNU01035390.1, read on the forward strand.
GGATGTAGTGGAGAATACGACGGATGAGGTGTTGGAGAAGGCGGTCGGCCACGGTGATGATGATGTCAGCATTAATGAGGCTACGGTTATGTTGGGAAGAACTGATTGGGGCAATAATGACAATTATGATTATCAATCAAGACCAGTTTCGGATGGAGTTTTGAATGGTGTAACTGACAAAATGGCTTTTGTTCCTGCGGTTGACTTTAATTTTGACCAAGCTTTTAATAATACTGATAAAGACTTGTCCAAAGTGAATGATGAGTGTATAAATACTCATCATTTTTGTCATATTTGAACTGCCAAAACATCCAAAAACACCCAATAATGCATCAAAATAATGGAAATATTCCAAAAGTGTGTTTTATGAGTCTTAGATGCAAAATGTTTGAAAACAAATGAAAAACAAGCAAAGTTTGCACAATTGGCAGTTTCAGTCCCTCAACTTTCACAAATTGTCAAAACTAGTCCCTAAATAGTTCAAAATATGCAAAATATCATAAAANAAAAAACAAAAAAAACCAGAAGTTATTAATGAAACTATCATCTTTGTTTTAGAAAAACGCATGTGTATGAATGTGGATATTATATGCGGGAATATAATAGCATTCAACTTTTTTCTTTTCTTTTCTTTTTTATTATTATTATTGTATTATTATTATTAAATTTAGATAGGAATAAGAATATGTATTAGCTAACATACTTTATGTTGAAAGAAAAAGAAAAGGATCTTGACTGATAAAAGGAATTATTAGAATGGAACCTTTGCTTCTTTAGTTTCTTACAACAACATTGTACATGCACTTCACTTTATTAATTGCTAGCTTTTATGCCTTTGAGATATACTCGTAATATAAACTACTACTAGTTTAGGGCTGAGCAAACGGACCGGATGGACCGGACCGATCGACAAAACCGACCGGACCGGACCGGACCGGACCGACCACATTGGGTCCGGTCCTCGGTCTAAGCTTTTTGGCTAATTCGGTCCTCGGTCCGGTCCGGTCCGGTCCGGACCGACAAAAAACCCGAAAAAACTTGCCAAATCTTGCCTAATTGGACTGGACCGACCGAAGACCGACCGGACCGGACCGGACCGAGACCGGACCGACCACATTCGGTCCGGTCTCGGTCTGTGGTTTTTCCGGTTCTCGGTCTTCGGTCCGGTCCAGTCTTGGTCGGTCCGGTCCGGTTTTTGGACCGTGATCACCCTTAGTCTAGTTTATCTTGATTAGAAAGCATGCATGGGCATTCTTGTATAGTATACTTGCTGGAATATATGGAGTTTTTCCTCTATAAAATGCTAAAGTTAATAAGGTGGAATGAAGCAGAAGATGAAAACCGTTCACGTTTTAATATACTAGGATTACGGCCTTTCAAAAATAAATATACTAGGATTACTAGCTCCTACGCGTTATGTTATTTACAAGAGTAACAAAATGAATTAATATAATTAGACGGATTTTTTAATATGATAAGTACAAAAGACCAAATAAAAGCATCTCGATGGCTATTCGTATTCAAATTGCCATCATCTTCCTTTTGCAAGAACGCACCATTACTATATGTCAACTTGCTGTTAGTATAATGTAATATTCGCTGTAAGTTTCTTTTTGAATGATTATAATTACTTTATATTATTTCATATTTTCATTGTCTTGCGCAGCCACCCTCAGCCCCCACTCCCGAAATTAAAACACAAATTATTTACCAAAATCCATTTTTTGGTTGTAAATTACAAGTGGATGACTAAGCACCCTGTGCATTATCCTATCTATATATACAGCGTATTTCATGTCACAAAACACACAACCAAAAATGGCTTCTTCACAGCATTCTATCTATACAACTTTAGCTATATTTTTGTTATGCTTCCAACTACTTTCATTCAATTCTGAAGCCATTGTACCGGACACATTTACCTACGTAAATGAAGGCGATTTCGGCGACTATATCGTTGAATATGATGCAAACTATCGTGCACTTTCCCCTTTTAATAACCCATTCCAACTTTGTTTCTACAACACCACCCCTAATGCATTCACTCTAGCTCTACGCATGGGCACTGTTCGATCAGAATCACTCATGCGTTGGGTATGGGAAGCTAACCGTGGCAAGCCTGTTCGTGAAAATGCCACATTTTCACTCGGTACAAATGGAAACCTTGTCTTAGCAGATGCTGATGGTAGTGTTGTCTGGCAAACGAATACCGCCAACAAAGGCGTGGTTGGTTTTCAAGTGCTTCCAAATGGTAACATGGTTTTACATGATGGAAAGGGTAATTTCATATGGCAAAGCTTTGATTCGCCTACGGATACTATCTTGGTGGGTCAGTCTCTTCGAGCTGGTGGTGCTAATAAGCTTGTAAGTCGAGCTTCTGAGGTGAATAATGTTGATGGGGCTTATAGTTTGGTGATGGAGCCTAAAGGGCTATCCATGTATTACAAGAGTCCTAATTCGCCACGTCCAATTTTGTATTGGACGTCTAGCGAATGGTTCACTATTGACAAGGGTACTTTAACAAATTTAACTCTTACTTCAGTTCCTGATACCGATGAAGGGTTTTTATATTATTTGACGTTTATTTACTTTGTCACAAACCCTTCATCGGATTCAAATAGAAACATGGCCTATACGCGATACAACAACACATTGTCGTACCTTAGACTAGGGATAGATGGAAACCTTAGGTTTTACACTTATAACCCGAATGTGCAAGGTGTTGCATGGGAATTGGTTTACACGTTTCTCGATAGGGATTCGATGGAAAAAGAGTGTCAATTACCTGAAAGATGTGGTAAGTTCGGGCTATGTGAGGATAGCCAGTGTGTTGCATGCCCTAACACCGAATGGGCTGACTGGGTGGAGCCAAAGATTGTGGATGGTAAAAAATGGTGACATTTGCAAAGCTACTGATTTTAAGTATTACAAGCTTGAAGGTGGATTTTTTTTGGATCATTTTATGATCAAGTACAACCTAGGGGGATGGGGCAAACGAAGCAAAGTGATTGCGAGAGCAGTGCACCAAGGATTGAAGTGTATTGGGGATTTCGTATCACACACGGATCAGTCGAGGTGTTGGATGCTTATGACTTGAAAACATTGACACGGTTGGGAACTCAACTCACTTTGGCGACATCAAAACACCTAACAAGTAGTAACATCATTTATCTAGTCTGTATGAAATTTACTTTTTCAGTTTGTTTGGTTTGATGTGAGTCTGAATTTAAGATTTCGTAATAAATGCTTGTTAAGTTGTTAGTCAAAGATATGAATGATTTGTACGAGTCCAAAAATAATTGGATTATCTTTATATAAATAAAGAATTACATTATTTCCCGGAGTGTTTTTGAACAAAACAATCTTAGTGGAAAAAAAATTGGACCAATAGGAGATCGATTTTGCCACGTAGGCGAAATCGAGCAATATGATTCGGCTAATAGAAGTCAAAATTAAATTGATTTGGTCAAACTTTAATAAATTTTAGTGGAAAATTGATTAAGGAAAAAAAAATGCATAAAAATATAAGTGTCAATTTATGAAAACAAAAACGTAAAAAAAAGGAGGAAGTAATTAATAAAATTTTAGTGGTTGAACTTTAAATAAATTATGTAGAGCTAAGTGTCAAAATTACAAGTTTCCATGTTTTCTAATAAACTTTAGAAAAAAAACCAAATAACCTCTTAACACTTTGTACCCCCTTATAACTTTATAATATTAACTTTGTTTAAAATTACAATGTGTAATTAGTATTTAATTTTTTAGACTTTATCTATTAAAATTACAAAATTTGGTAAATATATGCGAATTAGTTTTAATATTGTTAGTTTAGTGTTGGGAATTCCCGCTGAGTTGATTCCTCTGAGGTTGCTGCTGAAGGGAATCTGCTGAAGATCAGATTCTCTGACTGATGTTTTACTGCTGAAGAATTATAGTTCAGCCAGTATTACGTTTCTGCGGACTTATAAAAACCGCGTATTATGTATATGTATTAGGATATGCATGAGTTTATTATTAGAAAAGAAATGCATAATCATTTAAAGTTTTATAGTATAATACTTTCTTGAGAAACGGTTTAGGTTAGCAGTTCCTTCTCTATAAAGGAACACAAGTTTATGTTTGAGGTACGAACAAGTTTATAAGTTTTTTAATATATAATCCATAGAGGATTAAGTGTCTTAGTATTTAATTGTTTATGTTTGTATTTGTTTTCCGCATTAGAGTACAAGCTTTGGAGATTCTCTATTAGAGTGTTTGTGATTACATAGACACTGCTAACGTCAACAGAGCTAACAAGATCTATCAAGGTTAATATAGTTCAAAAGTGGTATCAGAGCCTCGGGAGAGTCTCTTTGATACTAAGAAAATCAATTCTTTAACCACTCTCAACAAGAATCACAACTTTACATAATGTCTGGATTCTGATGCTGAGTAGATACAACACACAATCAAAACACACATCCCTACATCACCTCACTCTCTCAAACAGCAATGCCCAAAATTCCTTACCTTAAGAAAGAAGAGTATGAACTCTGGGCAATTGCAGATTGCAGAACTGGATTACCAACATTGACCGATAATCTTTGGAAGGTTAGTACTTAAAGGTAATAGTCCAAAGAGGACTGGTACTGATGCAGATGGTAGAATGATACTATCTTGATCCCACATCTGCTGAAGAGGTTCTTGTCTCTTCAGAGGGAAAACAAAGTTAGGAACTATACTTCTTCAGCTATACCTCCGACCACTTGGGTGACTTTCACTTCATGTCTGATGCAAGGATCTCTGGATGGCGATTAAAAGCTAGATTTTGGTGGGAATGATGAGTCAAAGAAAGGATGAGGAAGTCAATGCTGAACAGCAGTTTCAAGAAGTTTCAGATCAACTGAGGAAAGAAGGTATACACAAGGGTTATGCAAATTTCACAAGATTCTGAGTCAATTGAATCAGCTGAAGGCAAGGCCAGACAATGAAGATTGCAATGCAAATTCTTAAGATCCTTGCCTCCATCATGGGGCTTCAAGTAAGTTATTTGCACTCAAAAGCAAGGGTGGATTGGATTATGATGAGCTTTGATGACCTTAATACAACAAGCTCAAAACTCTTGAACCAAGATGTCAAAAGTCCTATTCGCATAACTACTCAAATTACTCAGCTTTTGTTGGTTCTACATCAAATATAATGCCTCCTAGTTCAAGTCCAATTTCATCTGCATCATCTTCATACACACCTAACCAAATCACATTCTTCTGGTAGTGTGTTGGAAGATGTCTTCACTCCTTTGTTTCTGATTGTGAATCTCAGCAGCAACTCTCCTATGAGGACTTTGAACCAGGTGGAATCCATTGGATATGGAAGAGATGAACTTGAAGTGGCGGTGGCTATGCTTTCATTAAGCATCAAGGAGATTTGAGAAAAAGGCTGGGAGGAAGGTTTGGTTCAATGGCAGGGATTCAGCAGGGTTTGACAGAAGGAAATCAAGGTGTTACACTTGTGGTCAAATGGGTCCCTTTCTCTAGAGAATGTAAGGATGGAAATCATACTGATGAGGTTAGATATTCTACCTATCAGCGAAAAAGGGGAAGTTGATACTGCAAAACGGAAATAATCCCACAGCTTTGATCACTTGGAATGATCAATGTTGACTGGAAGGCTCATGAGAGGAGTGATGGTGAATAGTGATCAGAGGTGGACCTGCTGGCAGCCTGTACTTCAGAGGATTCTTCATGATCAATTTGCTCTTCTGGGCATCTCTCAGGTACTAACTGTGTGTTTGGTTGTAGTATAAGATATAATGAACTTAAAGAACAATGATGATGAATTGAAAACTAAATATAATGAGTGTTTATAAAGACCTTGAGTCATATAAACGATGGTCTAAAGATAGTAGAAAAACAAAAGATTGGGTTTCCAGAAAAATCAGTTGCTTATGAGGAAGGAAATAAGGGTTTGAAACAGGAATTAAAATGTGCTCAAGATGAGTTATCCTATACTAAGAAGTTAAAAGCTAATTTAGAAATCTGATAAACAAGTTTTCAAGAGAAGCTAGATAATGAAATAGCTTACACATAAGAAGTGGTTAATATCAGGTGATAATTTAGCTAGAAGTTTGTATGGTAGTCAAGGCTGTAAATTCTAGTATAGGTTTAATAGGTTTTCAGAAATATGTAGGAAATTAGAAGCTAGGGATGACAGTAGAAAAATACACCAGCAGGATTACAAACTATGTTAAAAGAGGCACCTTACATGCTGTCCTGGTCCCATTAGAAGTTGAACATATGCCCATTGAACCTTATCCATTACAGTTGACTTTGAATGGATCACATCTTTAATATGGCAAAAAGTCAAGTGACTTTCTGACGCCTGTACTAATGATGATGACTCTGTCTCTTGCAGTGACAAGTCTTCTGAAAAGTCTACTGCCTATGAAAGCTGTGATTCAAGTTGATAAAGTCAGACCTCCAAGACCTCTTTCAAGGCCTTCACCCAAGTCCTCAAACAAGCCTCTATGGAGTTGCGCTGATGAATCTCATTCCAAAGACAGTTTCTACTGAAGACTTGTTATTTAATTCCTTTGCAAAAAACAATAATGTTAATTCTGTCCAAAAACATTCGGTTAATGTTGTGGTTTGAATGCTTTCAATAGAACTTCTTTTGTTGATAAATCTTCTAGAAAGAAGAAATGTTATTGTGTGTGGAAGCAAATCTCATTTAATTAAGGATTGTAAGTTTCATGAGCAAAGAATGGGTGATTGTGCTGAAGACAACTAGAAATGTGAAACGTGGTTTGATGAAATACCTGCGTATATTCACAAAGCAACTCAATCTAACCAGCAGATACAATACTGCTGATAAATCAGCATAATGCTGATGCTTCAGTTTCTGCTGATAGACTTTTCATCATATAGGAAAAGACATGTTGCAAGACCATTCACTCGATCTTGTTTCATTCTTATTTAAGAATGGTTATTTGGCCTAGTTATTATCACCTATGTATTGGTTGGGGGGGACCCATGGGATACCCTGCTGTTAAGCCCTCAACAGGTTGTTCTTGGACTAACTGGGGATCTAATTATCAAAGAAGATCCCAAGAACAATGGTGGATCTTATACATCTACATGGCCTACCTTCTTATGATCCACAAGGCAGGCTCAAGTCAGTAATGACTTGAGTCTCCAAAAAAGTGTAACTTATTATTTTGTATATTATTTTTGTGTTATTGTAGGATCATCCATTACTAAGTAAAGAAGTTGGCAAGTAGATAGTGGTGTTCAAGGAGCATGTCAGGAAACAGAGAAATATGAATTAACTTTATACCATTGCAAGTGAGGAAATGTGACCTTTGGTGGAGAAATGTAGAATCACGGAAAAGGAAACTATCAGAACACCCATGCTGGAATTTTTTGAAAATGTATTTATGTGAAGGAACTGCAGACTTCAATTTGTTCTCCAGTTGTCACAAATTTGTGATAAAAGAACAAAGTTTACTTCTCAGAAGATGGAATGTCTGGTACTCAACAAAGACTTCCAACTTCAGCCAGATACACCAATTCTGCTAAGGGTTCCCAAAAGAAATAATTTGTAACACATTCACTTAAATGAGGTACAACCTGACAGTGATCTAACATGTTTGTGGCTAAAGCCTTCCTTGGATGAGTCTAACCAAATGGCATAAGAAAGGATGGCTCATGTGAACTTCAAGACCATCAACAAGTTGTCTAAAACTTGTCTTGTTCAAGGGCCTTCCTTCCAAGGTCTTCACTAATTGAAACACAATTGTGTTGATGCAACAAGAAAAACACACAGAGCCTCTTACAAGCATTACAGCGTGAGCAATATCACAATCCACTTCCAGTTGCTACATATGGACCTCTTTGGTCCAACTCAAGTGAGAAGTATTGATCATAAAGTATTTCTGTTTATAATCACTGATGATTAATAGCAGGTTTTGCGGGTATTTTTTTGAAAACTAAAGATGAAACATCTCCAATTTTAAAAGATTTTATTCCTAGTTGAAAACCAACTTAATAAAAAGGTTAAAGGTATAAGGTGTGATAATGGAACTGAGTTCAAAAATGTGGGTGTTAATAGATTTTGGTAAATTCAAAGGGGATAAAAGAGACTATACAATCCCAGAACCCACACCGAAAATGGGGTTGCTGAGAGGAAGAATAGAACCTTAATAGAGGCAGCAGATCCAATGCTTGCAGCTCTAAGTTACCCACAATTTTGGCTGAAGCAGTAAGCTGCTTGCTATGTTCTAAACAGGGTATCTATACAGACGTCACAAAAAAACACTTATGAACTTCTAACAGGGAAAAGTTCCTTCTGTTCATTACCTTAGACTTTTGGTTGTCATGTGACCATTTTGACACAGCAGTGACCCAACTTGGGAAATTTTGATGGCAAAGCTGATGAGGGATACATTGTGGGATTTCATCTCCTAGTAAGGCTTATAGGGTATATAAACTTGAAAGCTAAAAGGATAGAGGAGACTCTTAATCTAAGATACCTAGAAGACAAACCTAATGTACAAGGTCATGGTCATGCTTGGTACTTTGACCTGGATTACTTAACTGATTCCTTGGGGTATACTAGATTTTGGTTTGCTGATAATCTGCGGTAAAGAGATGCTCATCTAACAATGCAGGTTTTAAGGATGAAGACTCAGAGGATGAGGTCTGAATTTTTATGTGAACTAACTTAATTGTTGTATCCTTCAATTTCTCCTAAAGAATTTTGTAGGAAACAGTGCAGAAAGATACTTCTTGAGAAAGATGAAGCATGATCCATACTATGAAGAGGATCTTGCTAAGCTCATCAAACAAGAACATGCATGCTACTCAAGAAAGCTAAGAAACTGGGTGCAANATGAATCACAACAATAAATAATAAGCATACATACTTGTAATTGTTAGAGTCAAATGCTTATATCGAGTCATAATGATTTTCTGCAGAATTTCCAGGAATTAAGACATAGGTTTTCCAAGAAATTTTCCGGAAACACAACTAAAACTTTCTGTCAGACCACTCTGACGGCGTCAGGAGTTAATACCTGACGACGTCAGGTGTAAAATTCTGGAATTTATTTGTTGATTAAGTTTTCTAACGGAACTTGTATGTTTGTTAAAATCTCATCTTATAAATTCCAGGAAACCTGTAGAAAATTCATTCCACAAGCATTATATCTTATTTGCTTTCTAGGTTTACGTCTATATATATATGAATAATGCCGCCGATTTTACGCGAGGTTTCTTGTAGTATTTCCATTTTAACAGGTTATTTAAGACAAGAAGATAATGCATATACTGGAAGGGAAGCTTTGATAGTTCATTTTCTTGGAGGAGGATCTAACCATGTTACTTCACTTGCATAAAGAACGAATCAGGGGAGTATCTGATTTCATTCTTTTAACCTTTTTATCTTTTCAATTCCTTATTTTCGAACATTGGGGACAATGTTCAACTTAAGTGTAAGGGGGGTAAATAAGGGTAGATTAATGATACCTCATAGGATACCATTATGCTTGA